>JASFDH010000156.1:0-33115 GCA_036937195.1 Nidularia pulvinata | reverse complement strand
GCACCGAGGTCAATGTCCTGGCTTGCGAGGTACCCCCGGTAGTAGTCGTAGCAGTCGGGGTTGTGTTCGATCAGCGCGCGCCAGGCCTGTTGGGCTTCAGGGGAGTGTTGCTTGGAGAGGAGGCGGGCTACATCACATCGTGCGTCAGTTGGAAGAAGTGGGAGGAAGAGATGGATGACGGAGGAATGGATGGATAGTGGAAACGGAACAGATGGATAGCGAGAAAACGGATAGATAGCGAGCAAACGGATGGATAGAAGGCAAACGGATGGATATCAGAGTAACAGGTAGGGGCAGAGAAACACATGGGTAGGGCATGGACGCACCTCGTGTCTCCAAAATCGCCGTCCTATCCACAATCGCGCGCGACCTGGCGCTCGTATCGATAATGCTCAGCGCAGCGGGGTAGTCGCCAAGTTCTTCGAGGAGCGTGACGTGGTAGAGGAGGGTTTCGGAGTGCTCGATGTCCCGGTCGGGGACGTTCTATGCGGCGAATATCAGGGGAGGTGTACGGGGTGAGTTTTGGGAAAGGGAGGCAAAGAGGGAGGGGAGGGGAAGAAGGGAAGCGAGTAGGAGAAGAGAAAACAGAAAGTAGAGAGGGACGCACCTTCAGGGTGTGCTCGTAATGCTCCAGTGTCTTCCGTGCCTCCGGGAGGTTGCCATTGAGGTGGTGCGCGACGGCGAGCGCGAGCCAGTTCTGCCGTACGTTGGGGCGTATCCGGAGGAGCGTATACCTCGTGTCGACGAGGCCATCGAATATCCGGAGCTGGGTCTGTAGTTGGGCGGCGTCGCGGAGGATGTTTAGGTTGTCCTAGGAGATCAGAAAGTATTCGACTGATCAGACAGGGAATGTAGGATGAGATAGATGGGCGCACCTTATCGAAGCGCAGTGCCTGGGTGTACGACTTGAGTGCCTCCTCATAGTTCTTCTCGCCCTTCTGGATGAGGCCGAAGACGTGCCAGCATATGTGCGACGTAAGGTCGAGGCGCACGCCCTTCTTCACGAGATCGATGCCCTCGTCGCGCTTGCCCATATGCGTGAGGACGAGGCCTTTCATGCATATTGTTTCTGGGAGCAGATGAGTACAGGACAGAGTGCAGTGCAATTAAATGTAGCGCACCGCCGTGCTCTGGAAACTTCTTGAGAATCTGGTCGGCGGTCTTGAGGCCCTTCTTTAGCTGGCGGGTCTCGTAGAGCTGGAGGAGTTCCTTGAAGAGAGAGGACTCTTTGGACGGGAGGGCGCGCTTGGGCGGGATGCCGGGAACTTTGGACATGGTGGCGGGTGAGGAAAATCTGGACGGGAGACAAAGGCAAACAACGCGTGTGCAAGGGAAACACCGAGTCTGATCGCGGTCAGCTTCTACTCCCTTCTTCTCCTCCTCCTCCCTCTTCCCCTCTCCCCCTATGGTGGCCCAAACTCGCCACTCAGGGCAGTCCTCGCCCAAGAAAAAGCTCGCGTTCCACGAAAAGCTCGTCGGCAAAGGCCTCTCCACCGACGCCCTCCTCAAGAAGCTCAAGACCCTCCACACCGCGCTTGCCGCGCTCGACCAGGACCACGTCGACGTTGCCTCTCTCTCCTCCGCGCGCAAGGAGCTCATCAGCACCTCCATCCTCCTCCACAAAGACCGCGGCGTCAAGGCCTACGCTGCCTGCTGCCTCGCCGACATCCTGCGCCTCTACGCCCCCGACGCGCCGTACACTCAGCCAGAGCTCCGCGATATCTTCCAGTTCTTCTTCCGCCAGCTGACGAATGGATTAAAGGGTGCCGATGCGGCGTATTATAATGAGTACTTCCATTTGCTGGAGAGTCTGTCGACGGTGAAGAGCGTGGTGCTCGTGTGCGACTTGCCTGCCGCGGACGAGCTTATGGGCGAGATATTTCGCGACTTTTTTGCGCTTGTAAGACGCGACTTGGCGAAGAAGGTCGAGATGTTCCTGGCGGACATATTGGAGGCGCTCATTGACGAGTGCCAGTCCTTGCCGCAGGAGGTGCTGGAGACGATTATGGCGCAGTTCATGGACAAGAACGCGGTACGTGCTATCTATTCTACCCCAACACCCAAAATAACCCGCTCCACAGCGACCAGACCACCCCGCGTACCGGCTCGCCGTCCAAATCTGCACCTCCACCTCTGACAAGCTGCAGCGCTATGTCTGCCAGTACTTCACCGACACCATCGTCTCCTCTGCCTCCTCCTCCCCGTCCTCCCCAGAAGACTTTGACGACATTCGCACCGCGCACGAGCTCATCAAGCGCCTGCACGCTGCCTGCCCTGCCCTCTTGCACAGTGTAATCCCACAATTGGAAGAGGAGTTGAGAGCGGAAGATGTGACTATAAGGGGCATTGCGACCCAGGTCCTGGGGGAGATGTACGCGGACAAGGCAGGTGCGGAGCTAGTGAAGAAGTACCCCGCGACGTGGGGCGTGTGGGTCTCGCGGAAGAACGACCGCAGTGTCGCGGTACGCTTGAAGTTTGTCGAGGCGGCAAGAGGGATGGTGGCGGGCATGCCGGAGGGAAGGGAGTTACTTGAAGGTGCGTGCGTTTTCGCGTAGGCAAGGGCTTTGAATTTAATGTTAGGCGCGGGGTTGATAGAGGCGCTGGAGCTGAAGATCCTCGACCCGGACGAGAAAGTGCGCGCCGCGACATGTAAGATCTACGCACAGCTTGACTATGAGGCCGCGCTGCACCACGTATCAGAAACACAACTACGCGCGGTTGCCGGGCGCGCCTTAGACAAAAAGGTCCGTCCTTCCCTCCTTTCCTTTCCCTTTACCCAATTATGCTCACCCTGTCCCGCGTCGGCACACAGCAAGTCGTGCGTGTGGAAGCGCTCAACGCCGTCGGGCACCTGTATAGGCTCGCATACCCGGAAATGTGCGTTTCACCTCTTCCTCGTTTTCACCCTCCTGGTCGTGTATTGATTATATTTGTGGTGGCACAGCGAGAACAACGACCCCGCTGCCATAAAGCAGTTTGGCTGGATCCCAGACGAGATCCTGCAAGCTGCGTCTGCGAGCGTCGAAATCAGGTGCTTACTCCCCTTCCTCCCTCCCCTCACCTCTGCTAACTTAATCTTAGATCCATAGTCGAAGAAGTCCTCGCCGAACACATCCTCCCGCTCCCCTCTCCCTCCTCATCCTCATCCTCAGGCAAAGGCGGGGAGATCGACGAGGTAGCGTGGACAGACCGCCTGCTGAGCACGATGCGGTATCTGAGCGAGAAGAGCGTGAATGTGCTGCTGAGCTTGACGGGGCTGAAAGCGACGTGTGTAGTTTCTTCTAGTCTATTCCGTGGATACAGTTAGGTGACTGAGGTGATGACCACGCAGGCGGCCGAATGTGTATGATCATTTCGTGAATACGTGTGTGCAGAATAATGTAAGTTTCCTCTTTTTTTCTTTCTTCTTTTTCGTGTATGGTGGTTGTGAAAGCTTATAAATTTTTTGGGGAGTAGGGAGGAATTATTGACGAGGGAGAAGAGGCGATTACGCAGAAACTCAATCTCGTAATCCAACACCTAGCAGGTAGTTCCTCCTTCCCTTTATTTAAATATGCGCGATGCTGAATGGATGGTTTTTGCACAGGGACGTTCCCCGAGCCGCACAAAGCCGCCGAAGACCTGCATGCGTTTGCTAAGCTGAATGAGGGAAGACTGTATAAACTGCTCAATACATGCATGGACCCGCAGACAGATTTGAAGGGGCTCGTCAAAGCCACCGTGCGTACCTATTTCTACATTCTTCTGATTACGAGTGAACATTGACACATGGATCGTAGAACGAATTCCAAAAACGCCTGGACCAGCTCTCCCCCTCCCACGCCCCCACCCTGCTCCTCCTCCTCCGGCGCGCCAGCTACCGTATCCTCAACCAGTCCGCCGTCCCCACCCTCCTCAAGCGCCTGCTAAACAAGCGCACCGTGGCGCACGCGCGGGCGCTGCTGACGTTCGTGGCGAAACATGCACCGGCGCTGTTCAAGTCGCATGTGGGGGAGCTGGCGAAGGCGATTGCGGACGAGAAGAACGCAGGAGTGGTGGAAGTGGGACTGCAGGCGCTTGCGGGGGTGGTGAAGTGGGACAAGGGACTGGCGCCGGGGGATAAGTGAGTTTGATGTGGGCTCTTTTTCGTTAAGCCGGTTTTGATGGTGTATTTTTTTTAAGGCGGACAAACGAGCGCGTGGCGAGATTGGCGTTGCAGGAGGACCCGAGACATGCGAAGTTTGCGGCGAGGTTTTTGGCGTTCTCGAAGAATAGTGATCAGGCGTGCATGGAGATTGTTGAGGTCAGTCGGTTCCTGCCATATAGTGATAATATTCTCACTAATACTGTTCGGGCAGACGATCGCGGAAGGGATTAGTGAGTGCTCAGAGGAAGCACTCGTTTCCCGCATCGCTGTTCTAGTACAGTTCGCCAAGTTCGCCCCGGACGCATTCGAGCACAAGAGCGACGTGCTCATGACATTTTTGCTGAAGAGCGTGCTTATGGTGCCTAGTCCGCCTGATTCTGTGTGTTCCCCTTCCTCGATCTTACAGAAAAAGCGTAGCTCTAATGTTAATGATTTAGGATACCATGGACGACGGGGAAGAGTGGGTCGAGGACGACGAAGTATCGAATGCCCTCAAAGCAAAGATCCTGTGTATCAAAGTGTGTCGGAACCGCGTCCTCGCGCATGCGGCGTCGGAGAAGCGGCTGGAGATTGCGACCCCAGTGCTGAAGATGCTTGCGACGCTCTTGGAGCATAGTGGGTCTCTGCCGCCGAACACCGTGGAAGAGTATGATTAGTTGCCTTTTCGCTGCCGCATTTGATGTACTGATATTCGGCGATAGTCCCAAAGTCATGTCCCGCATGCGCCTCCAAGCTGCTATATCCCTCCTTCATCTGTCGACTGTAAATGACTTTGCGGCCGCTATGGCACCCAAATTCTTGAGATTGGCACTTGTTATCCAAGTATGTTTCTTCCCGCTTGGTTCAATTGGCATGGACTGAACGATCTCTTGCTCAGGACTCATGCTATAATGTTCGGATAGTGTTCTTGACGAAACTCATCTCCCTCCTTCAGCCGCGTAAACTGCCGCCGCGCTATAATGTGATACCCTTCTTGACAGTCCATGACCCCGAAGCTGATGTGAAGAACATGGTGAGTCTTGAGAAATTGCCTTTTGTTCACTCTCTGATTGCGATGCCAGGCTTCTTCTTATATCCAAGGTGCTATGCGGAAGATGACAACGGGTACGTTGCTGTCCGTTCTTCTAAATAGTATTTCGCTGATGATTTGCTCCTTGGTAGCCCAAAAAGTGGATCATTTCGAAATCATATTCATTAGGCTTCTCCACCTGCTTGCTCACCATCCTGACTTCAACACCTCTCACGACGACTTACTTGATATCGCCAAGTTCGTGCTCTCATTTCATTTCACTCCAAAACTTTAATATGGGTATAGATATGTCCAATTTTACCTTGATATCATCGCAACTCCCGACACTATTTCACTCTTATATTACCTAGCGGCGAAGGGGAAGACTGTTCGTGCGCAGGAGTCGCAGGGGCTCAACGACGTAAGTTGCTGGATGATTTCTCTCAGCCTCGTTTAACATGCTATAACTCAGAACTTCTACATCGTATGCGAGCTGGCAGAAGAGCTCATAAAGACCCGTGCACACCTGCACTCCTGGAGCATCCCAAGCTACCCGGGCAAGGTGAAATTGCCTTCAGATATATTCAGACCGCATCCCAATGTGGAGGTGGCGAATAAGGTCAGGAAATATTTGTTCTACAGCTCAAGCGGTATGCTGACCCTGTTTCAGGTCGTGAAAACGACGTATCTCCCCGAAGAAACGAGGTCGTGGCTCAAGGAGCTTTCGAAGACGGCTATTCCGAAGGTTAGCAGTTTTCTTGTATGGGATTTGAGACATGCTGAATAAAGATTACGCAGGAGAAGAAGGAGCGAAAGCCTGCTGCAAAACGGAAAGCTCCTGCAAAATCTAACGGACACTCCAGGTTCGTCGTTTGCTTTTATGCTCTGTCTTTTTGTTGACTCACGGGCTGTGCTAGGCGACCACGGAAGAAGAGCAGACGATCTGACGATGAAGATGAGGACGAGCCGTCGGATTCGGAAAATGAAGATATGGAGATTGAGCCCCCTACTTCGGGGACGGGCCGGGGTGCGGCGACTTCTGAGGACGAAAAGCCAAGTCGTGGGACGCGGACGAGTGCGCGGACGAGGGCGAAGGTGCGTTATTCAGGCCATTCAGTAAAGGAGAAGATGCTGATTTTGTCTTAGCTGAAGGCAACGGCGGCGAGCAAGAAAGCCGAGTCGGCTTCATCGGACGGTTAACTCTACTCCTTCTCTAGACTTTCTTTCCTTTCCTCTTCTTCCAGTTCCAGTTCCACTGCCATCACGTCCTGTTGTGTTTGAGTTGCTGTCTGTATGCTTTTACCACATTGTATTACCGCTGCTCATCTCGCTTAATTTATGGGTCTCTCTGTTTCTCATATGGCTACGATTTAATATTCCCCTTTCCTTTACTTATGGAGTTCCAGACACGATGCAATGATGACCTCTGTATTCCTTCCACCGTGCCTACACGCAGGATTCTACCCAATGCACTTAAAGCTCGCGGATTCGATCGCCTAGGTAATGTTTTTATTACTCGTGTATGTGTAGTTACACAGGGCGTCGACGCGCGGAAAATACCACAGCTAGATAAGATACACATGATGATGATGGTGATGCGAGGGTAGAATACAGTGAGCGGTGATATGCAATGATGAATGATGCGTTCGAGACCCCATTAAACATTAAAAGAATGAAAGTACCGTGCCCAATCAAGAAATGAGAAAAAAAACCAACAGCGACGACGATGGAGGATCCAATCAATAAGTAGCAATAAGCACGCCGCGGTCTAGTAGCGCTCCGAAGGGCCTATCAACGCTCCGACGGGCCCCTGCTCAGCTCAACCCCCACCTTCTGCACTAGTTGCGCCCCAAGCGGCTCCAGCGCCTCCTTCCACATATGCCTCCTCCGCCTCCCCTCAAAGATCGTCCCCGAGCGCTCCCCCGTCTCGCCCTCCGGTCCAAACACGAAGATCTTGTCCTCCTTCCACGGCGTCTCTCCATGCGCGAACGCGATCCACCGCGCCTGCATCGCGTCCCGTACGCGCGAGTACGCCCACTCGTCGACGATGCTCACCCCCCAGTCTTCGTCCAGGGACGTGGAGGTGGGGTTGGTGGTGGAGATGACGATGGATTCGGAGGATGAGGCGGAGAGCACTTCGTCGTCGTCGGACACGTCGAAGTGCCCGTCGTAGAAGATCTCGGAGTGGGCTGGGGGCGCGAGGGCGCTAGCTGGGAGCGGGACGTTGTCGAAGAGGTATACCAGGTCTGCTGCGTGGTGCGGGACACCGCGCGAGGGGCCTTCTTGGTCAAACACATACCGCCACACGCCCTTCCCGTCTCGTTCTCTTTTAGCACTCTCGACGATACACTCCGTCGGCCACGCGACCCTTGCATCATTCACTAGCTCTAATACGCGATCGACGATTTCGTCGTCGGGCGTGTACGTCGAGATGTCGTACGCGCGGAGGATGTTGTTCGCCTTGGAGAGGCTCTGGCAGATGGCCTTGAGCCGGCGCACGACGGCCGCGGAGCTCCAGAGGGAGATGGGGAGCGACCAGAGGAGGGCGTCGGCAGAGCAGTCACCGATGATCAGGGGCTGCAGGGTACCGTGCAGACTGTGCGTGGGGCTTGGGGTGGTAGAGGGGGAGCGGGCCGCGAGGGCGCGCATAGGCGACTTGCTCTTACTCCGCGCGCGCTGGTCTTCGGGGAGCGCAAGGAAGCCCCCGACGCCCCTCGGGCGCCGCTCGAGGTCGCGACGATGGTGCTTGTGGTGCAGGTCTTCATGACCAAAGAAGCTCTGCCACCCGCGGCGGAAAAAGACGCCGTCGTCCGTCGCGCGCATGGTGTGCACGAGCCCGACGAGCTTGGCCACCTCGATCGCGCGGAATTGCTCGATAGTGGACACCTGCAGGGCGGACATCACGCGCGAAAGGTGCCATCCTGCGCTCGCGACGTCGGGCAGCGTGGGCTCGAAGACGGCACTTTGCACGATTGCACGCGCGAAGACGGGGTGCGACTCGTTGGCGGAGGAGAGGAGATGGCAGAGGATGTCGGCGGCACCGGAGGAAGCGCCGAATAGGGTAATGTTGTCGCGATCACCGCCGAAGGCGCCGATGTAGTGGTGGAGCCATTCCATGGCTTTCCGCTGGTCACGCAAGCCTGAGGTACGTCATTAGTAAGTAATGTTGTTGGTGTTGGAGTTAGAATGGCACCCACCATAGTTTCCGGTACCATCTTCGCCTGCGGCCTTGTTGTCGTCGCGGATGATGGGGCTTGCTGCGAAGCCCAAGAGGCCTATGCGGAAGCTGGTGAAGTTAACATGTTAGAAGAATGTTGTGCAAAAGCGATTCGGGCGACGCACTTAAATGTAACGAGGACTATGGGCTTGCCCATTTCGATACTTTTGCGAACGATTTTACCGCCATCGTAGATCCAGTTCGAGCCTGAACCTCTGTCGCCGCCGCTGCTCACGAGATCAGAAACTTAGAAATGAAGATCATGCACAAGTGAGGCCTACCCATGGACCCAGACCATGACGGGCACTTTTGAATGGGGGTTTAAACCGGCCGGGCATGTGATGTTCAAGTTGAGACACTGGAACTCGTCTTGTTTTAGGTGTTGTGGGGGGATGTCTTCTGGTGGGACACCGAACAGAGCTTCCTCCGCCGAGAGTGAGCCTGTTACCTGCGGGCAGATTGGCCTTTGAAACAAGAGCGAGTGAGTTGGCGAAGGATGAAGTAAACAAAGATGGCGCACCCATAATGCGAGGCGTCTGTGATGGGAGGATATGTGTTGTGTAGCTTAGACTGGCGGAAGCGAGCAGGTATCGAGGCGTATTTAATCCCAAGATATTGGTGTACGGGTGCTTCGCGGGTGGATACAACGTGCTCGGTACCAGAGAAAGTGGTGTGGAGCTGCGTATGATGGACTCTGGGAATAGACATGATATCGTACTAATCTGTGCGGGGGTCCTGCAGAAATGCAGAGCACGCAGGAACGGGGAGGAGAGGGTGTGGGAGATGGGATGGAAGGTGGATGTAAGAGAGGAGCGAGAGAGAGATGCGAGTCTCGTCAGAGATGTTATGCAGAATGAGATGGTCTCGGGTGCTGGCTTGCATGGCAAAGATCGATCGAGCCCATGCTACTTTGAGTGCAGAGGCTTTGAAACCTCATCCATCTCGCCACGATAGGAAATAACGGTAGAATTCCAGCACGTGATCGGGTTGATCCGGATACAATCTCGTCCGATTCTTGCCACTTTTGTCCGTGCCCGAGGGGCATTGCTTTCGCTGTGGGTTCGCAGGAGCAAAGATGCGGTCCCTGACGCAAATGTGACGTGCCACTACTGGTGCAGTACAAGCAGGTGTCACTGCCCGCCCGCCTGTGAATCATGAGACCGTCCTGCCTCCATGCCAGGGCGATGCGCCATCATGGGGTCCTTCCTTCTCTGCTCTCCGTGCCACGTAAAATGCCACATCAGTATTGCCATCCTCGGAGGAATATATTGTCCAGAGTAAGTGGGAAAAATGGGATGATGGACTTGTTGTTCTGGCTTCGCGAAGTCTATTTCGCTGGGGAACAGTGGGATCCGGCCATAGAAGTGGCTGCTTGTTGCGTATTTGACTCCATAGTCAAATCCGTCGTGATCCTTGATGTTCCTAGATAGGCCTAGGTAAGTACTGGGCTTTCAGGAGCCTACCGTTGGTGAAGAAGCTACACTCAGGAGTCGGACTAAGGGCCTAAACAAACTCAGAGTAACGTTGCATAATGCAGTGGGTATATCACAGGCGGAAGGGGATACACCCTTGATATGCCCAGATACAGGTACCTAAGACTTTTAATAAAAGGACTTCATGAGTGCGAGAAGCAGATTTCGGCAAGAATAAACGTACTTGAACATGCAGCCGCTCGCTGGATAAGAACAGCTGACGGCCCGGGACGTACATCGCCGTCGCCAACCAACAGCAGCTGCCCAATGCCCGTTCCACGATATGTGCGCGCTGAAAATATCAGCGGAGGAAATTGGAGCAGATCAAGGGTTCCATCAGCTGTGACGTCCGCGGTGAGATCCTGGGAGAGAAAAGAGAGTGTGGCAATAGCAACGCTGTAGACAATCCTGTATGGCAGTCAAGTAAAAGCATCATGTTTGCCTGGCCGGCAGATACATACCTGGTGCTGCATGGCAGCACACGCGCGTCGTCACGACGAGGACACTGATAGAAACACTGTAACGAGCACGAGCTACAATGCCATACAGTCGCATTCCACAATACAACAGAACAGTCAATCTGTTACAATATAGGACATGGGAGAGATAGGGAGAGAGGGAACTGAACTCGGGAAGTAGGAACAAGCTATGTTCGTGTGCTAATCGGGGCAGAAGGAGGGGAGGGGAGGGGTAGCGAGCAAAGGGCTTGACACTGCTGTCTACACAAAAACCTGGCGTAAAGACAGATGCATCAGAAGGGAAGAGCGGTCATGGTAGATTGGATGTAGAGAGAGGCTTTATATGGCCTCAGGGAGTATAGTGGATGGTGGATTGGAGGAAGGGAGGACCAAGGAAGAGGAGGGGAAGACCGAGGAGAGGCACCAAAAGGCGGGATCCAAGTCGCGATCGATAGGATGATGATCGATTATGGGCAGCGGGGAAGCGGACCGATGAGGCCTTGAGGTTGGATGCCGGATGCCGGTGGCGACGCCACCGGCAGAGGGTCCGTACACAAACATTTTCCACTGTCAGCTCTCTTTCTACAATTTGATGCGAACGTGACATATATTGTGAAAGACTACCTGTGCGTAATGAGAATAAGTATGATAATATATATAACGATATCGAACGCTCAACGCCCCAATATTACACTAGGTCCTCAGCAGACAAATTTATTTTCGTGGGATTCTTTTTGTCCAGCAAAGATGTTGAAGGCGATGAATCGCCAGAAGTCACGGCAATAGAAAGTTGACTGGAAGGATTGTCCAGATGAGGTTGAGGAAGTCCTGCGCTACCACTTTCTACATCGGTGTTTTTCATCTCCTCGTATCCGATCGGATTTTCTTGCTCTTGAGAAGAATTCAGGAACTTCCACCACTCGTCCGCAAGCTTTGGTATCCCCAATCGCTCCCTGAGATCGTCATCGGGAGTCCCTCTCTGGTCCAGATATTTCCGCAAAACGGGAAGGAAAGCATTAATAGTAGGCACGTAGTCGAACTTATTACTTTGGTCCCAAAATTCAAATTTCCATGGATTGGAAATCAAAACCGAGCGAGCATAAAACGACGAAGAAAAGAACAAGAAGTCCGATCGTTTTTCAAGTTTCCCATCCATGAAGGCGCATAAACTGGATGTCAAGAGATCCACTGTAGGTTGAAGTGTATCGTCTGATTGCCGAATAATTGCATATCTTAGATAATCCCCTAGCTCAGTTAAATAGAACGAACTAAAGAGAGTTTCATCGGTAATGTCTAGATTGGTGGCAGTTTTGAAAAATGTTTCGATGATGAGAGAGAACTGTGCAGATATGGCTGTACAAAAGGAAGCACCGTTAGCAGCGTTCGACTTGATCATAGAAAAATAAATCCAACTATTTACAACTATCAAAAGCTGATTTTGTGTCTCCAGGGGCCTTCACATTTTGCTTTCCATAAGCGAAGAGGAAATAATCGGAAACACACCCTGGAGATGTAATTGATGAGTTGGGAGAAACTGCGCCGGGTATGCTTCTATACACGTAGTTCATTACTCGAATATGCAATTCGGCGAAGTGTGGAAGGGTGTCGAGATTTTTACAGTTGAGAAAGGAAAGGAATAAGAAAATGAGTTCTTCCTCTATTAAGCTAGCATCGGCCATTGGGAGGGCCTCAGAAAAAGAGGCGACATTGTGGACCAAGTCAGAGGAAAAAAGACGTCGGAAATATTGGCCGTAGAATTGACGACCCGAAAAGTTGGGGTCGTAAAATGGGTATTTATTACCTATAATGTTGGGGAGCAGCTCACGGACGCAGTGATATGCCGTCACTTCAAGAGTCGAATTCGGTCTTTCTAATGTAATGGATTGAAGGCCACCCACCAAATCGAAGAGGGGGGCTACCTCTTGCGAAATAGTGAGGTGATAATCCAGCCAACGTTTCCGATCGACAACGCATTTCGCATAAGCATCTCTCAGAAAAATCCATTTTTTATCGAAGCCCAGCCACGACTTCATGCTGTAGGACTCATAGATAGCGTCCCATGTCCACCTCCTTTGATATTGATCACCAGTAGGATCAGGACCCCATTCCCACTCCGGCTCATTTGGAGATACGAGCCGGCATATACGAAGTGGTAGTAAGAATGTGAGGGAATACAACGCATTAATGGA
Source organism: Nidularia pulvinata (assembly GCA_036937195.1). Lineage (NCBI taxonomy): Eukaryota > Fungi > Basidiomycota > Agaricomycetes > Agaricales > Nidulariaceae > Nidularia > Nidularia pulvinata. The sequence continues at coordinate 20,644 of JASFDH010000156.1, read as the reverse complement.
ATGTGCATATAGGTTAAAGAGATGCGTGGAAAGGGTAATGAAGTGAAGAAGGATTCTTGACTGTGTCGATTTATATGCACATTGCGACAGGGGCCACATATTGCGCTCGGAGAGTGGAAGACAAAGCAGCAACGCTTGAAATGTCGGGAGAGCCGTGGTCAGGAGGAGGAACATGAGAGGAATTCCAATCACAATTATAATGGGAACTGCGACCTTCAATCCTAACGGAAGTAAAAAATCAACAAGGCCTACGAGAAATAGCACGAGAGCGGCTTGGAGCATAAGCGGTAGTGCTGAGATGATTTGGGGAACATGCCAATTGTCGAGAGCCTTTGATCGCATATTGAATATGGCGAACTTATCTCGAGGTTTGAGGGAGCTGGAATACTGTTGATGCTCCCTTAGCCACTGCATCGACACTATACTGACGAGAACGGTTGTGAGACTGAGTACGAGGCTGATAAACCAGATCACGTTGACGCGAATGGATGATGGAGTAGGCGAGGATGACATAGATGTAAGAATTGTAGTTTGAGATACCGATGAGGTACTGTTGATCATCGAATCATCGAGTCGATTGGCAATATGAGTGAGTAAGTTGACGACAGCTGCGTTGGGGTCTGGTTGAAGTGATTGGTAAGATTCGATGACAAAAGCGGTCAAAACTCCGGAGAACAAGCCAGCCTATGCAAGTGAGAAGGATAAGTAATATCTTCAATTGAGCGATGTTCGCCTCACAAAAATTAAGAGATTTTGTACTTCGTCCTTCCACGCATTACAGCGCGCTTTGTCCTTTTCAAGAAGTGGTTGAAGAAGGTTCTCCCAAGGGTTTCCCTGTTGCTCTGGGATAGGATATTGATATGGGTCGCCACATTGCCATTTCTTTGAAAGCAGAATGGGACATGAAGTTAGACTTGAAATAATCTATTCTTGATATGCGCTCACCTTTGAATCTGGCGACACGTTTGTATCCTGAATCTTTTCGGTCATTGTTAAGCGCAGAAGGCCCGTATACCTCCGACGTGCGTCGAGAGAGGGTGAATCTCAATGAAGGTAAGAACTGTCAAGAATTGGGGTTATACAAGCTTCGTGCTTGTGGTTAGAAGGTGATAGTGTGTGGGAATATTCTGATAGGCTGTATATAGACTGTATTTACTTTGTCTATGTACCTTGCCCGAGTGGACCCAAGTCCACAATCCATCCCCCTTTGTTGTTTGCTTTCACTGGCCTCTGAGTTCTTGAGGAGAGTGGCACTCCCTAACAGGAGTTTTAACAAGAACAAGCTTCTGCTGGTTTAAATAACATTTAGTATGATGGAGGTTAAAATTGCCGTGACATTGACAGGTCGATCTTGATTAACCTCCATGACCTCGACTTGCACTATCATGATCAAGAAGATTCAAAAAAAAAATTGTATTTCAGGTGGTCTGCCATGAATATATATTCTCTTTTCTCAAGACTTTATACGTAGATAGCCAGACATCTAATATATTGATATCTGAAATTTTATTTTGAAAAGGGTGGACAGAAAGACCAGCGGAGCAATTCCGCGTCTGAGAGTCTCAAAATCAAATGATTCATCACATTGCTGTTATTGGTGTTCAATCTCCACACAACATCCACGCACAAGCTGTGTTTGATCAACAAAACCCGCTCACCTAAATTATAAACACATCGCAATTGAAGCGGAGTTTAAACTTAAAGCACGATCAGCGTGATCCTCTAAATCATCACATTTTACACTGTTTCTTATCTAGAACCTCTTAAAATGCTCTTATAAGGCTGAAATTGCGCATAGATTTTTAAAGCATTTTACATGTATCTGTGAATTTTTAGATGATTTGGGCCACTTTTCGAGACGAGGGTTTAGATTCAAATTAAAATTTGTTGACTCCTCGGTAAAGATGATGCCATTGGACCATAATCCTGCCTACTTTTTCTTCTAATACTTTGATATTCATTAATGCGAGATATATTGGCTTCGGAATGTAAAAATATTTGGAGAATCGGCGGTGATTTTGTGTTTAGAAACTGGATTTTGAATTTCCCTGTCCCACTGCACGTGATAAGTACGTAGTCAAGACATTTGGCAGATCTTGCCCCATTACTGCTGGTGGTGACGCCGCCGGCACAGGGCCCGTACACAAACTTTTTCCGCTGTCAGCTCTCTTTCCTCGAACTCGAATAAAAAAAGCGCAATGAATTGAAGCAACCCCGCCATAGTCCAACCCATCATCTTCTCACCCACTCAGACCGCAAAGCTTATCTTAGTCGCACCACCTTTCTCACCGTTATACCGTCACTGCGCCCTCTCATTACCAAATACATGCTGGGCTGGATACTCTACGCTTGCTCTGTGTAACTCGAGCAGCCAGAACCGTCTTCCTCAGGCTCCAGTTTGCTTGGTGCTCCCGGGATCCCCGTGTCGATGGGGCGCAGGCAGTTAAGCGTGGCGAGGTCTTTGAGTTGGAAGCCGCTTGGAGAAAGCTGGTTGTACATTGGGAGAGCGGGTATGGAAGCTGGGGCAGGGAAGATAGCCAGGCTGCGACAGGGGGTCTATGAGTGGCCCTGGGGGAGGTGAGGCTTAATCCGGACATACAATATTGTATCCTTGGGATATGGAAGCTGGGGCAGGGAGCCAGGCTGCGACAGGGTGTCTACGAGTGGTCCTTGGGGAGGTGAGATCCAATCCGGACTTACAATATTACATGCTTGGGAAGTTGAACAATGCCGCGACTCGCGACTCGCATGAGCCTGAGGATAATGAAGTCGATGATTTGTGCTTCCAACACGAGTAACCAAAGTGCTTGCCGTGAATTTATCCTATCCTAGTAAGCATGGGCGACAGAGAATGCAGAGCGCTAGGTGTTCTCAAGGGAAATACTGTCAGATAAGATAAGATTATATGGATGTCGGAAATATTGCGAGCTTACCGTGTATCCCGGAATGGAAGTAGGAAAGGTGCAGCGTAGTACATTGCCCATCTTAATTCGTATATTTGTTTGATATTCGTACTCAGTATTGTTTCACCTATTTACTTATAAATGACTTGGTTTACTGTTTGTATCTTCACTCGTTTACACCCTTCTGACTTTTTGTCCTCTGCTGGGATGCTATTTTAACACTGGACGGACATGAATCACAGGAATCAGCAGGAATCAGTGCTCAGTGGGCATAAATAATTCCATGGTGTCCTACCAAAGTAAATAATCTCGTAGTCTAAGAGATGGCTGCTGAAATGCAAAGGTAACACATGCAACCCTCTTGTATGGACAGCATTTCTGGCCTCTGCGCTACATTTATTTATTCTATTGTTTATTATATACTAGCACAGGAATTGTATGATGAAGATATAAAACCAACGTCCAATCCAATAACTACTATAAATCCGCCTAGCCAACAGTCATGATAGATTACGCCTCTATTCCCTGGTTCACCTCCACAGCTTCCCTGAGACCACCCGCACCTTCCGCCCCCGTACCACCGACCACAGCCTGCACCGTCGCCGCCAGCGCACTCGGTTCCCCGCCAGATTCGAGCGAATCCCCCGACATCGCCCGCGCCGGCGGCTCCACTTCCGTGGCAGGCTCTTCCGCGCGCCGCACATCCGCAGGAGTCACCCACTCCAAAGAGATCTCGACCTCCATGATGTCGCTGCCCAGCCCGACGGGAAAGTCGACCTCTTTGCGCGTAAGCCGGAACGTGGTGCTCGTAGACTTGGTAGAATCGGGCACAGAGCTCGCGATTGGGGGCGGGTGCGGCATGTGGAATGTGGGGATGAACCAAATCCAGCCCATGAACACCTACGTAGCGTGCCATAAGTAAAAGCACAGGCGCGACGAATAGAGGAGATCCTTACCTGGCCCATGTATAACTTCACCCGCACCTCCCGACCTGCATCAAGCACAATGCCTCGCTTTAACTGCCGCTCTGCCTCACGCTTCGCAGACGCGGTGGTGGTAGTAACGTCGTACACTGACTCCACCTCCGACGTAGGGATATCCATTTTCTCTGCATCCAGTTCGTGCCCCAGATCATGTTGCTGAGCCGCTTGACGTAAGTGATGCTGGAGCCCTTCCCACCGCTGGTCACTCAGTGGCCGAAGAGTGTACGTGAGGATCTTTCCATCCTATGTGATATGAGTATCCTGAAGCAAAAATATAAGAAAGTCTTACCTTATCTTCCGACTCGTTAACCTTGCCATCCTCTCCGAGCCTTGCAAAGCTCTTCACCATCTTTCCCTTGTCCCATGTGTTGTCCTCGAACAGCTCCCCAAGCTCGAGATCCTGGCCACCATTCGGGGACTTCATATGCTCTGAGAACTTCCTCCTATGTCCCATCTTCCCCTGCTCGTCCCTCGTATGCGTCTCCCACTGTTCCAGAAGATCCACAAGGTTATCGTCATATCGCGCCAAAGACACCCACACATGATTCGTCTTCTTTCCGCTCTTCACAGAATGAGAGTTTTTCGCGTCCTTTGCGCGATCCATGACGACGTTCGCGGCCTTCACGATGTTCCGTTTCATGCTCGATGTCTCGCGCATGCGAAGCTTGATCTCTGTCAACCGAACGGTCGGCTTCTCCTCGAGTTTCTCGACAGCCCTGGCCACCTGGGATGACTGGGAAGCCACAGAATCCTTGTCCTCGACTCCAGGCGTGGAGGGCGTAAGTAATGAGTACGGGCTCGGGCGGCTCGACCACAGATGCGCAGGCGCCTGGTGAGCTAACATGAGGGCCCAATAATGCAGCCAACGCCTCTGACTGGGTATGCTCACACCCTGCTTGACCTTCTTGCCCTCACTGGGAGCTTTCATTCGTTTCGCTGTATGGAGATCGAGTACGCCCTTCAGAGAATCCGTGAATGACTTTTCCGAGTTGGCAGGGCCGAGCGAAGGTGATGTCATCGTCTTAGGAGCCGCTCCCGTCTCCTCAGCATCAAGGATGTCGGCAGTATCAGACAATATAGAGGTCTCGCCGATAGGGCTGAGTATTTGTACGAGTGCAGAGTCGGACTCGTCAGGGAGAGCCTCCATCGTGCTCTCTGCGCGTAGTTTAGCTTCTTCCTTTTTGGAAGCACTGTTCTCCTTTTTTGCGGGCATTGGTGTATCGGCGAGCGAAAGAAGGTATGTGCAGGCCATCGTGCCTGATCTACCCTTACCCGCTGTGAGTTGGCATCGTAGTGAGATAATGCTCTGGTGGGAGTAGCATACAGTATTACTCACCTTTACAATGAAACACTGCAACTCTGTCCGATGAACCACTCAGCCAAGCGCGTACTTCGCGAGCCACAAGAGGCATGATCGCTAGAGGTGGGGCACTGCAGTGGATAAGCACTTCTTAGTCGCGTTGGAGGACGGAGACGCGCTACTCACTGATGGTCAGGGAAAGGATAACGGCTAACCCTTCCATCGAAGACGTCGGCATCGTATGAGTTCTCCTTGACTGGACAGAAGTTAAAGACCCAGTAGTTCTTTCCATGACGATGCTCGAGGAACTTTTTGGCGTCTTCTCGACGATTGCGATAGAGGCCTTCTATTCCAGTGGCAGGGTAGCCCATGATAATGACCTGATCTGTAACATATACTAGATCTTCATCGCAGAGAGTTCAGAGATTCATTCGATGGCTCGAGGAGTTTATGGAGAGACCTAGCTCTAGATTCAGTTTCGAGTCCTTGAAACGGGCCTTATTGCCAGACACGATGCGACGGATATACTCTGTCATTATAGGCTTTTGGAACTGAGGAAATTGGGTGGTGGGGTGAATGACAGTTGTAGGCGATGCAACGACGATTCGTTGAACATGGAGGGCGTTCTGGATGAAGTGACATCATTGCTTGGCACAGTCATGGAGGGGAAACAGAACTGTCAGGATCTTGTTACAATATATTTGATGTTGATTGTTTCCAGCTCTCTGTTAGTATATCGGTTAGTACACGCGCCTGTCATCTTCAGAGCTTGTCTCAGATGCTGTACGGCCGCGCGAAAGCTGGGTTCGACTCCCAGACAGAGAGGTTAATAGTTTATGTAATATTTATTTTTGAACATCTTACCGCTCAAAGCTCAGCGCTTCGACACTCAACTCGCAATCTTTGTACAGGAGCCCCGAGACTATCTTGAATGAAGTTTAAAAAATAGCGATCCTTCCGCATTTATGGTCCATTTGAACGCTGTTCAACTAGCATGAGCTGGATTCTGGGATATTTGCCACAACAAACGCCAGATATGAGCCAAGAGAGATGAATGTCGACATATCATATTGATATCACTTCATGCTGATTTCCTACTAAATGCTAACTTCTCCCGTTAAATGTTAAACTGTAAGAGAGTCTTGGCATTGACAAGTGCTCGATCGTCCGGGCCATACTCATGTAACAATCAAAGACTTGGTGGCAGATAGCATGTATATCAAACCGGGCATATCATGTGCCGCATTTACTCTTGTCCAGAATATTGCTAGTTCATCTGTTCTGAAGATAGGCGAGATTAGCTTCCTCAATATGTCGCTTCAAGCTGTTCCGCCTTGAAGATGAGTAATCGTAGTTCCTGAGTCATGTCATTTATTTCCGAATTTGCTCTTAAGATGAGTAAGAGTACATAGCCTCCGTCGATACGCATCAAATGAGTACAACAGAGTGTCTGCTGACGAACGATGGGCGGCAGGATCCAGTTAGATGTTACACATGTGCACGGCGGTAAACATCTCTGAGTTGAAATGCTTAAAAAGCCTTTCGTCCAACACGACACCAACCCACAAATTCTACTGCAATGACAACCTTAATCATAGGCGGCACAGGAAGGACAGGCCTGAAATTGGCGCACCTTCTACACGATGCCGGAAAATCTGTCTTGCTCGCCTCTCGTTCTGGAACGGCACCTGCGCCTTTCAAAGGCATCCGCTTCGATTGGTTCGACCAAACCACTTTCGAGAACCCATTTGCAGCAGATGCTGGTATCGATCGCGTTTATTTCGTCGGCCCACCAGGGTTGGATGGGTTCCCCCACGTGAAACCCTTCATAGATCTCGCAGTCGCGAAGGGAGTGAAGCTTTTCGTCGGTCTGAGCGCTAGTCCGGCTGAACCTGGAGGGCCATTTTTGGGGAAGGTCCACCAGTACCTCATCGACATCGGGGTCAACTACAGCATGTTACGGCCAACTTGGTTCGCCGGTAAGTTCAGTAGCCTTGGAGTGTCGAAGACGATGAAACTCACCTCAATTGTGGACAGAAAACTTTGCCGGTCAATTTGTTGCTAGTATAAGGAACAACAACGAGATCTATTCCACGGCACAGGACGGACGCATTCCATTCGTCGCGACTAGCGATGTCGCTCAGGCTGCGTTCAACGTACTGACCGATGATTCAGAGAGTATCCACACAGATCCCTATGTCGTTGGGCCAGACCTATATTCCTATGACGAGGTAGGCTTTTTTCCATGGAATCATAAGATATCATTAACGCCATTCTCCTCGAAAGGCCGCGAAGCTGCTCACCGAAGTCCTTGGACGCAAAATCACTCACAAACGTTTGTCCGAGGTCGAAGCGGTGCAAACATGGGCCTCCTTTGGCCTGCCGGAGGACTATGCTTCATTACTGGTGTCCGCAGAGGCTAAAATTAACACCGGTACTGAAGAAGCTGCCTTTAAATCGGAAAATACATTCGTGGGCAAGCATCATCTTCGCGACTACTTCCAGGAAAATAAGGATTTGTGGATTGTAAAGGACTAAAGTTGGTATTCATAGGACTTGTAGGAGTTGTACATAGGTTTCGTGACCTTTGTCCATTTGCTAGCGTAAAAGGAAGAATGAAAGGAAAATTGAACGTTTTGACGAGGACAAGTGCAAGTAGTACCTGGACATCGCGGTAGAGAGACAAACTGTAGTAACGGAGGACACGTGCCGGCGTGGAGCCGACGCTCGGCGCTCAGTACTCCGCTCGCGACGCGTTACACCTCTTCCTTTAATTTGCAAATTTCAATATCTTTGAATTCGTGATTGAAACCCTTTCTAACGTGCGCTTTCAAGAAATAAAACGGCCATGGAATTGGGTTGAGCTTCCATTTCACTGACTTCTTTCTTTACAGTTACGCAGTATCCGCTGGCATTTAAACCAAACGCTAATCATGTCTTTCTTGCCTCCAGTATTCAAAATCGCACCGACAACGCAGCAATATGACTGGGGCAAGACAGGAGGAAGCTCCAAGTTTGCTCAGTTTGCAGCATCATCCAAGTTGCCAAGGTTCTCCATCGATGAGTCGGTGCCGTACGCTGAGGTGAGTGCTGTCTCGCAACTGACTCGGAAGTGTGCTAACTGAAGAGTATTAGCTATGGATGGGCACCCACCCCAAATCACCATCTAATGTCTTTGCTACGAATCGATCTCTCTCTGAGTACCTTGCTGTCCACCCTGAATTCATTGGCCAGCCAATTATCGAGAAATTTGATGCGGGGAACGGTAATCTCCCATTCCTCTTCAAGGTACTCTCAATCGAAAAGGCACTGAGTATCCAAGCGCATCCGGACAAGCAGACGGCGGAGGAGCTGCATAGGCAACAGCCTGATATCTACAAAGGTGCGACTTGTCCTCCTCTTATCGTCATCAAACCAACATATTAACTCGGCTCAAGATCCCAACCACAAACCCGAGATGACACTCGCCATTACGCCTTTCCTCGCCATGTGCGGCTTCCGCCCTCTCCCCCAGATTGCCAGTTTCCTGCGTACGACCCCTGAATTCTTCGCGCTCATCCCCCCTGCCATCTCCGCCGCCTTCCTTTCTATCGCCAGCTCCGCCACACCCAATGGCCCTGCCGAGAAGGCGGCCTTGAAGGACCTCTTCGCCGCATTAATGACCGCTGATGAGTTCAGCGTCAAGTACCAACTCGCCATCCTTGTCAAGCGCTACGAGGCCGGAGGCGCACGGATTGTTGATGGGGAAGCAGAAGAGGTGGTGCAGCTTGTACAGAGGCTGAACAGCCAGTTTCCGGGCGATGTCGGTGTGTTCTGCGCGTTTGTGCTTAACTATGTACAGCTCAAGCCGGGTGAGGCGATCTTCCTGGGAGCAGGAGAGCCGCACGCGTATGTTGCTGGTGGTATGTCTCATTTGCCCTACCTTGATTATATCCTCCCTGCTGACATACAGAGCGTAGAATGTATTGAATGTATGGCTAACTCGGACAATGTAATTCGCGCGGGTCTCACGCCCAAGCTGCGGGACATCCCCCAACCTCGTCTCGGGGCTCACGTACATCGCCGCGCCGCCTACCACGCACGTCGTCAGCCCCACGCTCTTCCGCATTTCGAAGCACAGCACGCTGTATGACCCGCCCATCCCTGAGTTCTCCGTGGTCCAGGTGAAGCTACCCCAAGGGCAGAAGGAGGCTCACCCGGGGCTCAGAGGACCGAGCATTACGATTGCCACTGAGGGAAGGGGCAAAGTGACATGGCAGGGTGGGGAGGTGGAGATGGGCACCGGGGATGTGATTTTCATCGGTGCCGAGACAAAGGTAGGGTTTGAGAGCAGGGAGGACGGGGAGCTCGACCTCTATAGGGCGTTCGTGGAAGTTTAGAGGAAAGTGTTTAGTTTGACTTAGTAAGGATATTAGAACCATGATGAATTGTCATTAAGCAGGGAAGTTTTATTCTTATCATGTAACTTTTAATTTGCTTAGGAATCAATGTTGATGAAACTCAAAGAGGCGTTCTGATAATCCTTACAAGACAAGGACGCAAGGAAAATAATATTATTTGCTCGTAATGGGCATGGGGATGTAATGTAGTAAGAGTATAGTATGCAGACAGTATTATAGGTTATGTAGATCGGAGGTGGCAGTACAATAGAGAAGAGAAGGAAACGAGTGGCAGATCATAGATGTCATGGCGATGCTGGGAGTCGGGGGTTAGAGATCAAGTGGAAATATTAGGAAAGGAAGACGAACCAGGTATTATGAATATGCCAGCGGAAGGCTCGTAAGGCCGTAGTGATAGGTGAATGCGTGTGAATATATTGCGACGGCGGCTGGCAAAACGATGGTTAGCGGCGGTGTGAAACCTGAGCGAAGATAACCATACCTGTTGTAGCGTGACGGCGAGCAGAGTGGCTCAAGAATCTAGGAAGCAAAGTAGGTAAGCAAAGAAGTGATAAAGGATGTAAACTTGCGATTAACGTGCCGCAATGAGGGAACCGCAGCGACTAGCACGAGAGAAAGAGTCAGAATGGGGAAATGAATAAGTATGGGAGGCAAGACTTACCGGATCGAAGAGACCACTCGCCAGCCACTCCCCGCAGTACAGAGCCCACTGCAGGAGAAGATAATCACACGCTTGATCGCCGACGAGATGAAGCCAATGTCAGAACGGTAGGGTCGCTTTCGGCGTCCAGCCACGGCTCTGGCACTTGTAGGCAAACATCCCGCCAACGATACTAGGCCTGAGGCAGGAGTGCAAGCACCGCCACGTCCCCCATGTCTGCCACTAAGCGCTCGAAGATGCGTCGTGGACAGAACACGTCGGCGCCAGGGCTCATGAGTTAGCCTGGCAACCACTCTGGCTCGATACCGTACGTATGCGGGGCATGTTGTACGATTCGCGTATCCGTGACTGCGTTGTCGTGCAAATGGACCCTATCAGGATGTACTGCGGGACTCGACGACATTGCAAGGACCTCTGGCGATCTGCAGGTGCGAGTGGCTAGGAGGGGCAAGTCAGTAGGGTGTACAAGAGGGCACGGTGAAAGATACTTGCCTTGTCATGGTAGGTGCAGATGATTCTAAAAATATCACTACGTCAGCCAAGGGAAAATCGCCAAGGTCGGCTAGCACTCGCCTAGTGGGAATTGATGCGCCCTCCAATAGGCGCCCATGAGTAGCGAGATTGATTTATGGACGAGAGAAATGATGATAAAAGATATGTGAATGAAGGGCTCTGAGTACCTCTGAGAATGGTTTATGATGTGGTTGATTGGGAACTGGAGACTTAAGGGGGCGTCCAGGAGAATGTCGTCCCATACTTATAGTAGCGCGACGCGTTGGTCCTGTTTGGTTGTGACGCGCATTAAAGCGTCAGCGCATCAACAATCGGAAAAGTCAGCACAGCCACTGTTGATCAATATATAACTCGGAAGATATTGCGATCAGCAACCCCGCACGGGCCCACATTACCCTCCCTCTTGCTGCACTCTCCCTCTTGCTCCTTCACGTTCCCTCCACTACTATCTTGTCTCTGCTACTGCTGCACCTGTACTGTCAATTTCATTATTACACGGTTCCTTTTAAATTTACCTTTCACAACTACTGTATTTCCTTCTCGTATCATTGTCGCACAGGGGACTTAGTGGGTGTGCACGTCGTTTATAAACGCAACACTGCGAGTATGATCCATGAATATGAGTCTTACTTGTGTAAGATATCCCGTCCATATGAATTGCCCTGCAACCGTACTGGCTCCAGGCAGGTCTTTTGTTCGTTCACGGTGCGATTTCCTCTGTATTCTACTAGTATAGTGTACATTCAGATCGCCGTGTTTGATGATCTTGAAATTACATCAGACTAGGAACGTTTAAACAGTGGGAGAGAGCAGTACACGTATCCGGGGCATCATGGAACGCAAGCAAAACCGTATCAGAGCTAAAGCAGCGAATGTTGCAATGAAGACGATTATCACCAACAGTATACGAATATGTGCACACGATCATAATTCACCAAACCGCTTATATCAAGTAAGTATGACAATCCTAATAATCTGTGGGACAGACAACACGAACCTCGAACTCGCTCACCTTCTCCACAAAGCCAGCTACCCGGTCCTGCTCACTTCCCGCTCCAGCACATCCTCCGCGCCTTTCAAAGCTGTCCCTTGTGGCTGGTTTGATCAGCGACCTTCGATAGCGAGTCACTAACTTTTTCAGACAGTAGGAGCCAATATCGATTGCATCTACATCGCCGGCCCTGCTACGCTAGAGATGCTCCCGCACGCATAGCATCCCTTTCGCGGCGACTAGCGACGTTTCTCTGGCGGCATTTGATATACTGACTGGCGAATCGAAGAGTTATTCCTCAGACCTTACATCCCTAGCCAGAGCTTTATTCATAGGCAATTTCCTGCTGGACTGCATATACAATACCATTAGATAATAATCATTACCAGGTCGCTGAACTTCTCGCCAAAGTTCTTAATGCAAGGTCACCTACAGACACCGCTCTGAAGCCGAGGCGGTGCAGGTGTGGACCTCCTTCGGCCTGCCAGAGAAATATGCAGCGGCACTGATACTAGCTATGGATATCTGATCAGTTCTGAAGAAGTTGACGGAGAGTCGCAGCTTGTGAGAACACACTATCTTCACGGCTTTCTCTAGACAGTTGGGGTTGGTGAAGGATTATGCAGGATGTCCATGTGTCGTGTTGTAACTTCCCAAGTACGTTTTAATTCTAAATTGCGTTGAAGATGATAAAATCATATTGATTATTTGATACAGCACTAAAAGAGAGGCATCAGATCCTGCTTTAGGCGAACTGGAAGCAATACATATTCCACGGTAGAAAATACAATGTTCGTCCTGCTGCTACTACTTGATGTTCTGTGCTGAAGGTGGGGTAATAGACGCCATGCGCAACAAAGATTGCAAAGTTTCTTCCAACCGAAGCATCCGAGCAGTAATGGTCATTATCAGAATGATGTGTATCACACTAGCCGACAATAGTACGCGTCTGCGCGGCAGCCCCTGCCTCTTAGATTAAAAATAACCCCTGAAGCAGATTCCCCATTATAGCCAGGCACCAAATAAGCAATGATGATACTCATCATCGGTGGCACGGGCTACACGGGACTCACCTCCTGCGTACTGTGGGACAGCCAGTTCTGCTCATCTCCCGCTCCGGCACCGCACCCGCGCCATTCAATGCAGTCCCATTCAACTATTTCGACCTGGGACCTAACAAAAGGCGGTCTGAACCTGAAACGGTGAAAGCGTGGACCTCCTTCAGCCTGCCGGAGCAGTACGCGGCGGGTTTGATATCAGCAATGGTGTCTAGAGAGGCGGGTTATGGGGTATCCGACCAGTTCTGAAGCAATCAATAAGGAATCGCAGTTTGTGTACACACCACCTTCGCGACTTCTTCCAGGAGAATCGGGATTTGTGGTTGTGAAGTACTGAGTATATGGGTCATGTTTTGAAATTCCCAAATCTATTGTAAAGTGTGTTGATGAGATCCTGTTGACGATTCCCAGATCGATGATCCTAAAATAGCAACATCAGGCTCTGCTGTTGACAAACTGGAATAGACACATTTCACTGCACAAAAACATAATGTTCTTCCTGCTGACAGCGCTTGCTGAAGATGAGGTAACAGACACTGCGCAATCAATACGGATTGCAAAGCTCTCTCGAACGGAATCATTCAAGCAACAGCAATGGGCATTGTCAGCAAGACGCATATCACCACCAGCCGAACATAGTACGTATCTGCGCGGCTGCACCAGGCTCTCCGTTTAAAAACACACTCTAGAAATGGGTTCTTCATTCCCCATACCTAGCACAAGCAAGAACAAAATAAGCATGACCACACTCATCATTGGGGGCACGGGCAAGAAGGGGCTCAAACTCGCCCACTTGCTACACGCCGCGGGGCACCCCGTCCTGCTCACCTCTCGCTCCGGCACTGCGCCTGCGCCCTTTAAAGCAACCCCGTTCAACTGGTTCGATCAGGGGACCTTCGCCAACCCCTTCGCCGCGGAAATAAACATCACGAAAGTGTTCATCGTGGGCCCGCAGGGACTCGACACGCTCCCGCTCGTGCAGCCCTTCATCGAGCTCGCAGTGGCGAAGGGTGCGAAGCTCTTTGTCGTACTAGGGGCGAGCCTTGCGCCGCGCGGGGGCCCATTCATGGGGAAGGTGCATCAGTACCTCGTTGATAGTGGTGTGAAGCACTGCGTGTTGCGGCCAACTTCGTTCATGGGTATGTTATTATTCCGCACCATATAATTTCGAATGTAAAAAGCTCACCTTATGAATGTGTAAAAAACTTCTCCGGCTTGCTCCTCCCCAGCATCAGGGACAAGAGCGAGATCTTCTCGCCAGTAGGCGATGCGAAGCTGCCCTTCGTCGCGACGAGTGACATCGCCCAAGCAGCATTCGACATCCTGACGAAGAACGCGGAGAATCCGCCTTCAGAGCTGATCATCTACGGCCCGGACTACTATTCTTTCGAGGAAGTGCGTATCATCCCTTCTATAATTCTAAAAAGGCATTAACATCCCAACCTCCAGGTTGCCGAGCTCCTCACTGACGTCCTAGGACGCAAAATCACGTACAAGCGACTTTCCGAAGCGGAGTCAGTAAAGGTGTGGGAGGTCATTGGGGTGCCGCAAGTGTATGCTGCGGCGTTGGTGTCGGCGATGGTAGCTGAACTGAGTGGGACTGGCGCTGAAGAAGCCAGTGTGGGGCGGCCGTTTGTAGGGAAGATCCATCTTAGGGACTTTTTCCTGGAGAATCGGGATACGTGGATCGCGAAGGATTGACTAAGGTAGTTATGGGAGATGTTGTAAGATGTTGTAGTATAGCGAGGCCCTGTATTCCAGTAGAGCTTACCAATCCTGTGGTAATATGTCAGAACCAAATCTCGAAGAACCTGCCATCGACAAACCTTATATGGGACAAAACACAATGTTTCTCCTCTTGGTGTATGCCTTTTCTGTGCGAAAGGTAAGTAGGCAATATCAGCACGCGTACATGCCAACAAAGAACACGTCAAAGAACACATCAAACGATACGGATCGCAAGCACCCCATCCATCCGGTGCATCCGAGCGAGACTAACAAGCATTGACAGAAGTCACCTACCGTCTGCGTATTTAAACACTCTCAGAACCTTGGAATCCCCAAGCCTATAAACCAAAGCATAAAGTAAGCATGACAACCCTCCTCATTGGGGGCACAGGCCACACTGGGCTCAAACTCGCTCACCTCCTACACGCTGCGGGGCATCAAGTGCTACTCACCTCCCGCTCTGGGATAGCGCCCGCGCCGTTCAGCGCCGTGTCGTTCGACTGGTTCAATCCAGGGACCTTCGGCAACCCATTCACAGCATGCACCGACATCACACGGGTGTACGTTGTCGGCCCCCCGGCTCTCGATGCGCTGCCGCACGTACAGCCCTTCATCGAGCTCGCGAGGGAGAAGGGGGTAAGGCTATTTGTGGTGCTCGGAGCGAGCATGGCTCCAAGCGGGGGGTTATTTATGGGAAAGGTGCAGGAGTATCTTGTGGATGAGGGGGTGAGGCATTGTGTGTTGCGGCCAACTTCGTTTATGGGTGAGCATTTCTTGTTTTTGGGAGATGAAAGGTGGGGCTTACTTTGGGATGTGGGGAAGAAAATTTTACTACATTCTTTGTTGAGAGTATAAAGAAGAATGAGATCTTCTCGGTGGTGGGGGATGGGCGCATCCCGTTCGTGGCGACGCAGGATGTCGCGCAGGCCGCGTTCGATGTCTTGACCAGTACTGCGGAGAAACCCCCGTCAGAGCTGTTCGTCGCTGGCCCGGAGCTCTTCTCCTACGACGAAGTGCATCTCCTTCTTTTTCAATCGTACAAAACAACTAATTCCCCACAAACTTCAGGTCGCCCAACTCCTCACTACCGTGCTCAACCGCCCAATTACCCACAAACGCCTCTCCACACCCGAGGCGGTGCAGGTGTGGACGTCCATGGGGCTACCCGAGGTGTTCGCGACGGCGCTAGTGGCTAGTGAGGCGCCATACGCGGCGGGATCGGAGGAGGCGAAGTTTAGGGCGGAGGGAAAGATTGTAGGGACAACGGGGCTGCGGGCGTTCTTCGAGGAGAAGAGGGGTACGTGGGCCGGGGAGGAGTAGTGTTGGGAAATGTCAAAGAATACGGATGTTTGTTGGGTCTAAATGAGAGGCTGAGGGTAGTATTAGTCAGGTAGACCTAAGCAATCCTGGCACTCGAGCACCGTCGTTCCTGTGGACAGGTAAATGATAAGAACGAGATCTTTTCCGTAGTGAAAGACGGGCGCATCTCGTTCGTAGCAACTCACGACGTTGCGCAAGCCGCGTTCAACGTCTTGACCAAGAACGCGGAACACCCCCCTCCCTTGCAAAGCCGAAAGGCTGTGGGGGGGAGAAGAACAGGTTGTGGGTTGCAAGTGAGTTGGGTAAGATTGAAAGGATGTGTTGTGAGGGTGGATTGTTGAAGGGTGGTCACAAGTTGTGCTTCGAGTTGAGAGCATCGGGGACGGTCCTGAATAATACGTATGTTAGCTTGGAGATTGGCGGAACTGGGAAATCGAACCCTTCGCGGTAGATTATAGGCATTCACAGTCTTTAAGGAAAGAAGGCGGGCAAAGATCCCGAACATGACGATACCCTGTGAGGGAGATAGGCCAGAAGGGTGGATTGATTGGACGCAGGCTCCGCGTTAGCAGGCACGAGTAATCATCCCCAAAATGCTTGAAGGCAGGGAATCGTAATGAGTGGTATTGCGGGGTGGAAGGTTGTACTTTGAGTCAGGAAGCTGGGATATCTAGTTCTTCTCGAGTTAGAATTAAGAGGCCGCAGAATGACCTTCCGTCTTGAGTACAGCAGCGTATCCAATAAGGCTGCCTGTGTTTTCTGATTCTTCTACTTTAAAGAGGCGCTCATTGCAAATATAATTGGACAGTGAAGGTTGCGTTCTGCAACAGTGCGGCTTGCCACCGAGTGCGACATGTCAATGATTCTCAGAAAGGAAGCTATTTGGCTGCAACATCTCCTCAATACAGTCGGCATATGGGCATGATGTAATTGTTCTTCGACTAATTGAAGGCAACTTAACGGGAGGCCATGTCAAAGCGGGCACGAAGTGTTAAAATGAGCTATGCTTCGATGCTCACTCGGATTATCAGTGACCCTAGCAAACGCGCAGGGGATTTGTCTCGTTATAACGCTACTTAAATACTACTGATACATACATTAAAATGGAGATAAAAGGATAAAACAAGTTAGAAATAAAATGATAAGTAAAGCCACAAGAATGAAATAACGAATAAATGGAAACAATAAAAATGCGAAAAGTTACAAAAGCGGTCACCGATATAGCGTTATACATTTGGCGTAGCGCTTGATATTCCAACACGAAGCTTCACTGTCTGCATATTACGAGTAAATATTCTCCACACCATTATGTCAAGAGTTGCGGTTGTACGAGCTTCGTGTTTGTGGTCAGAAGGTGGCAGTGTGTGGGAATATTCTGATAGGCTGTATATAGTCTGTATCTACCTTATCTATGTACCTTGCCCGAGTGGACCCAAGTCCACAATTCATCCCCCTTTTTTGTTTGCTCTCACCGGCCTTGTAGTTCTTGGAGGAGATTGGTACTCCATAACAGGAGTTTTAACACATTAGGGCACTTTTATCCGTGAAAATAAGTCGGCGTTACTCCTCGGGCCCTGGCATCCATGACGCATTCATAGTGAAATTAAGTCGAATTCATGTCAATGCCTTAGCATAAGCACTCATTTCGTTTCCGAGGTTGATCTATTCATAGATCTTCTGGGAAAATGAGGACATTCTCATTTGGCTCTGATTAACTTTTGCGGAGCACATGGAATTTCACAATGTAAAACGCTTTGTAAGTTTGCAACTTAGACTCATTACCGCCCTTCTATGAGAAGCAAACCTGAAGCTTGTCCCTCATAGAGAGATCGGTCACTGGTCTACTTGTGACTATGCTGCTCTCAAAAATATCACGTAGCTTCGCTTTCTATGAGCGTAATTCTAAATTCCCAAAGCGCCTTGAACACGCATTTTATATCCACTATGGTCAAACTGAGATACAAGTTCATAATCTACATTTCAGCGCATTCAGAATCGAAGTAGCAGGGTAATGAAGCGGTAAAATTTGCGAGCACTGGTATTGTTCTATTCCTTTGGCTTCACAATCTTCTCCACTCTCAATACCTCGTCCAAGCTAGCCAAGAGGGTCTCTTCCCATGGAATATAGGTCTTTAGACCTAAAACTTCCGCAGCGAATGAAGTATCAAGTGGAGCACTGGTCTGGAATAGTTCAACAGCTCCATCTTTGGGCAGTCTGGATGCCACTTCGGGTCGCTGCTTCTTGATGACTTCCGCTGCTTCTTTCCAAGTAAAAATCTTACTCAAGACAATGAATCGTTTGAATCGTCCATCCGTCAGCGTGGGTGTTGAGATGGCGAGAACATGGGCCTTGGCAGCATCACGGACATCGATCATATGTCCAATCTTAATGTCAGGATACGTGTCTGGACCACTGGTGAGAAGAGAGTAGCCGAAGGCAACGGTGCTCAATTCTTCGAAAGAGGAAGGGGTGGGATGACCGGCAACGAGAGATCCGAAAATGCAAGGGGGAATAACTAAGAAATATTTCCATTAGCTTTTACGTTAGAGGCAGAATCACAGATATACTCACTAACTGTGATGTCGACTTCAGGGTTCTTTTTAGCAATCTCCCATGCCTCTCTATCGGCGAGCGTTTTCGACTGTTGATAAATGGTCATTGGGTGGGCTTTAAAATCAATATTATCCAGTGTAACAGATCCGAAGTCGGTAGAGGTCAGCATCTTGGTCCCGACAGCAGCTTTGAAGTCAGCTATAAGATATGTAAGTTTCAAGGCAATCTTTCCGAATGTTCGATCACTTACAGTCAAAGAGGGAAACAAGGGTTCCGGTAATTACAACTTTTTTGATTCCAGCTGCGATGGCCGCATTTATAACGTTGACTGTCCCACGATAAGCTCCCTAGAATGCATTTGAGATTAGTACGAAGCGGATTTAAATGCGATTTATAAGCACTCACCTCAAAGATGTCTTCACCAGTCACTCCGATCGAGGGCGCGGCGCAATGAATAACAACGTCAGCGCCTTTCATAGCCTCCGAGTGGTCGGAGGTCAGGGAAGCAACGACAGCCGTCTCAAGCTGGGAACCAGCGCTCGAGAAAATAGCCCGTAGCTTTGCATCCCTTCCTGGGCGAACAGTGGCACGGACTGTGTAGCCTTTCTCAAGAAGTTGTGAAATGACATGAGATCCAAGGAGGCCGGTGCCGCCAGTGACCTAAATATTGAATAATTTCGTGAGTACTAAATTGATGTGTTATCCATAAAAAAGATGCTAACAAGGACAATAGGCTTTGACATGTTGAGTGCAGGAAGACTGAGGTTGACCTGTTAGTTGAATTGTTAGCGACTCTCGAAGATGAGCGTTTCAATCTATATCTTAGCTCAAGATATCGAGTTGGGCTGCTTTTCCAGCGTAGCGCATTTTAAATCAAGAGCCTATACGTGAAAAATGAGGGATCCTTTGACCCTGAGCTGCGCCCCTCTGTAGTCAGCAAATGACTAATGACGAGATCCCGTAACGGGTGGCGGAGGCAAAGCTGACGCTCGTAGGATGCAAGCGGGGGGTTTGGTGGCTACCGCCCCCAACAAGCCGCCGACCTAGCGAAACTAGGGATGCTTGTTCCTTACATCCCCTAGCGAAGCAACCGGCTGATAGGCTTATATTTCTAGAAGGATTACCAGGCATAGATGTCAATATGATATATCACCTACCTGTAATCAGACGTAAAGCGTGATATATCTGCACGTCTAATTACACGTCTGCTTTGTGCAACGCTAAAAATTTTGATATTCCAACCCGAACCCTAAGAACGAGTTTCTTCGTGTTTTTATAGATATCCTGGTATCCTAACCTTAAAAAGGCTCACTAAACGTTAACCCGAACCTCTAAACGAACCCTAAAGAACCTAACGTACGTAATATTGTGCTATCGCTTTTTCTTTTCACACAAACACCTAGCCTAACAGTTAATTGCTTCATACAGTATATCTATTTTTGTCCAGGAGGCCGCTTGTTCGATTCCGGCCTTGGGCGGAGAAACAGCACGTGTAGTGATATATCATAACCAACCTGTAATTAGACGTCCAGATATATCACGCTCTACGTCTAATTAGAGGTTGGTGATATATCACCCCCCCCCAGCTAGCAGTGGGATTACGCAGATTCTATGTGAGATGCCCATTAATAAATAGTTTCTACTAAGTACGATCTTCGCATAAACGAGAGGCCATACCTTGCACGACAGAAAATACAATGTTCCTCCTGCTGCCAGCAGTTGCTCTTCTGCACTGAAGGTAAGCCACCGACAACGTGCGAACAATACGGATCGATAAGCTCATTCGAACCGAACCATCCGAGCGACAGTAATAAAGATTGACAGCAAGATGCGTATCACTACTAGCCGACGATAGTACGCATCTGTGCGGCAGCATCTGGCTCTTCTTTTAAAAATACCCTCCAGAAATGGGATTCCCTATTCCCTATACCTAGCACAAGCAAGAACAAAATAAGCATGACGACACTCATCATTGGGGGCACGGGCAACACAGGGCTCAAACTCGCTCATCTGCTGCATGCTGAGGGGCATCCTATCCTGCTTACCTCTCGCTCTGGCACCGCGCCCGCACCCTTCAATGCGGTCCCATTCAACTGGTTCGATCAGGGGACCTTCGCCAACCCCTTCGCCGCGGAAGTAAACATCACGAAAGTGTTCATCGTGGGCCCACACGGACTCGACACGCTCCCGCTCGTGCAGCCCTTCATCGAGCTCGCAGTGGCGAAGGGCGTGA
>JASFDH010000155.1:0-33253 GCA_036937195.1 Nidularia pulvinata | reverse complement strand
TCGAAGACCCCCGCCGCCGCCGCTGCCGCCACCTCTGCCATCCACCCCCCACTCGGCACACGCATCGACGACGGCGCTCTCGAGCTCGTAGAGGTCCTCGGTGTCGGCGGCTACGGCGTCGCCTACCGTGCAGTTGAGACCCGCAGCGTCTCTCCCGTGCCCAAATCCTACGCAGTCAAATGCCTCGTGTCGTCGGGCCACCAGGCGGCCCGCCAGCGCCAAATCCACATCCGCGAAGTCGCGCTGCACCAGATCGCCTCCGCCCACCCGGGCGTCGTCACTCTCCACAAAGTCGTGGAGAGCTTCAACCACACGTATATTATCATGGAATACGCGCCGGACCACGACCTATTTACGCAGATCCTGCACAGTTGCCGCTATTTGGGCGACGATACTCTTATTAAGCACGTATTCCTCCAGCTGCTCGACGCGGTTGATTATATTCATTCTCTCGGTATTTATCATCGGGACCTCAAGCCCGAGAATGTATTATGCTTCGACGATGGCCTCCGCATCGCTATCACTGACTTTGGACTCGCCACCACCGACAAGCTGAGCGATGAATTTCGCACAGGCAGCGTCTACCACATGAGTCCGGGTGAGTGCTCCTTTGTCTTCGAGCCAATAGCGGGGCTTTATTGACCGTCATCGTCGTCTTGCAGAATGTCAGGGTGGAGAGTTTGCCCCTAACGGTTACTACTCTCCCATGTCCAACGACATATGGTCCTTAGGGATCATCCTTCTCAACTTGGCCACCGGCCGCAATCCTTGGAAGTCGGCCACTCTCGACGACCCCACTTTCCAAGCGTTCCTCAGAGACCCCATTGGCTTCCTCCCCACTGTCCTCCCTATCTCTCCCGAGGTCAACGAAATTCTCATCCGTATGCTGGACGTCAACTGGAAGGAGCGCATGACGCTTCACGAAGTCCGCCGTGCCATCGAGGACGTCAACAGTTTCTACTCTGACGGCGTCATCTTCGAGGGAAGCATGGCTCGCTGCCCGTGGGAGGCAGGCATGGAGATCGACAGCGATTCGTCCGCCAATACCGAGGAGGACCGTCCCCCTCTTCCCAAGTCGCCCTCTCCTCAGTTCGAGCAACAGAGCGAGCCGCGATCGCGTTGGAGCAAGGATACCACTTCGGACATTGTCTTTGCGAGTCAGTCGGTGGCGCAGGAGTCGTCGTATGGCGTGCCCTGGACGACGTATTCGTCTGGCGGCGCGACATGGGCATACGAATATTCGACATCCTCCGGGTCCGAGCGCCATCCAGACATGATGGACATGTTCGATCGGGCTCAGACCCCATCATCTCTCCAATCGCCCATATCTTCCCTCCCCGCGACCCCCGATAACCTCGAGGTAAATTTCGGGGCGAAGGCGAAACTTCCCCCTCGTGCTCCACTCGTGATCAACACGGACCTTTCCCATCCGCGATACCATGAGGCGCATGCCAGCGTGGCCTCACTATCGACGGGGACGTCAATGATGCAAACAGCCATCGAATACGATCCCTATTCCTCCATGTTTTTCTTGTCCAGCCCCGAGTCCCAGTCGACCAAGGGCATTGTTGTCATGCCCGTCTCTGCAGTGACGGCCGTGACAGAGGACAAGGAGATGACATCGCCCACTGTGTGGGTAACCTCAGCGACTGAGATGTCGGCCCCTTCTATATACTCCAGATCCTCCGGGGAGAGCTCTGTCAACAACGGTGACATCTTTTTCTCGCGGTCTGGAACACCTTCGCCAGAGCCTACCTGGTCAGAGTACAATACGCAGGTACAGTGCCCTCCGCCTCCACAAAGTCAGCCTTCTCCCCCCGTTTCTTCCATAATGACCAATATTCTCTCTCCCTCAAGGCCCTCATTATTCGCGACCAAAAAATCCCATGATGGCAAGTCCAAGACTAACAGCATTTTCACTATCAAATTCTTCCCTCGGTCACCGCCATCGGCGCCTGCACCATCTCCTCCTTCTGCACCGCTTTCATACCATCGGCGTGCGTTTGAGCTTGACACACCCTTTACGTGCCATCAAGCGCCTTCTACGACATTTGTCGAGACTGCCTACTGGGGTGGCATATCGTCGCAAATGGCAGCGCCCACGACACAACCAGCGCCGCAAACCCGCAGCAGTCGCCGAACAGTATACCGCCGCTCCCCCCGTCACTGGTTTATTCCGGCCAGATTTTTCGCATCCACTGGGGCAACATGAATAGACTTTTTATTATAGAATGGTAGCGATCATTTTCGTATTTATTTCTTCACAGCCATCATCCCCTCATTTACATATACAGCATTTATCGCACTAGCATTTATCATGATCAGTCATGACCCATTCACGCCAGCATTACGCATTTATGTTGTATCAAAACACTGTATCCGTATTATAAGAGCCTACCAATGGTCTTATTGTAATAAATATCGGAAGATTAAGTTCAAGATCATTTGAAGGAATTTGGGTCAGTATCTGCATTACAGCTGAAAGTCCGTTCAGGTCGTGTTCAACGACCAGGTTTACATGTAGTTCAAAATGGTTGTAAACAATTCCAATACGTTTCATAGGTTTGAAAAAACCTCACCTACATTTCGAGTGTTGACAACAAGTAATTTTCCACAGATTCTTTCTAAGAGGATTTAGGCATTCATGAAAGAAGATGATCCAATTTATGTATACAAACATCACGTACTGTAAGTGAAAAATAATTCAATAAGCATGTACTATGCAAGCTGCATGTACGAGATAATGAAGGGTTCAAATTGCAGGAAAACGAAACGCAGTGCACAGATATAGATATTTGTCGTACCTAGACATGTAATGACCGATATTGATCCGTAAATCGTACATAAAACGCGGCGTCGTGATTATTCATTGGCCCATGATAATTGTATTGAGGAGGAAAAGGATGTGAAATAGGAGTGCGAGATTTAGACGAGCCGGACATTGGCAAAAGGGGCTCAGATGGAGGCGCGGTTTCGTATGTGCAGCTTTGGAAGCTGTGAGTCTTCCAGGACGGAACATAAAGTTGCCTCGCATAAGCACAGGGAATGGGGATGGGATGGGCTGGGATGTGGATTTGAGGTAATGATTTTCTGATAGGGCTTGGGTGCACGGGGACTGGAATCGGAGGTAACGGTCTTTCATTGGAAATAAGAATTTTGGGGATGGTACTGTGCCGGGAGGCATCCTCGATAGTCTCCGACAATTTTTCAGTCTCTTTATTAAACTTGTACTCGGCGGTTTTCTGGTAGAAAATCAAACCAAGAGCGAAGAGCACGCCAATGACGATGCCGATAGGCATCAAAATGTGGAAGAAAAGGTAATTCAAGTTCGTGTCGGAATCCAACTCGCTTGTAACCCTTGCGGTAGCATTGTACGCATGATTTACGTTGTCCCTTTTGGTTACGGTTTCCGCGAGGTTGACAGTTTGAGAGAGGATTCGGATGAACATAGTTATAAGAACAGAAAGGAGGGTGATTAGAACCGTGATAGCGGACGAGATGCTGGGCTATGAAAGAAAGGCAGGAGAAGATGGGAGCTCAGTGTCAAGCCGAGTTGTGGTGCCATCGAGACATCGCCTGGGTAATTTATAGGGAAACGACCGAGTCTTAAGACTCATAGTGGATTCTGAGACAAGTCTAAGATATATATTATACACCCGACCCGTGACAGATGCAAGTGAAACATACACGGATAAAGCGAAGTCATCCATCACAAACTTTAAATTTATATGAGTAGCTGAAAAAATTCACATCGACTTGAGGGGAATATAGTACTTCGCAGAGAGAAAATAACTTGCTATCGAGAATCGATGGAGAGTTTCAGGATGAAGCGCGTGCCGGCTGGCGGGTCCGATTCAGTTGTTTGCCAAACTCCACTTGAGCTAACTTCCACAAATAGATACCGCCATGCGGCCTGCAGAAAAACCAAAGACTCACGATTGTACAGTCACCGTAATCACGCGGTACACAGTGAACACTGTGACCATGCTTGGACCGGTATGCTTGAAGTTTTGTAAATTCTGGGCCTGCAGCTTTATTATCAGTTAACAATGTTGAGTGACCATCATTAAACTCTTAGAACTGTCAATGTTCAATCATCTGAGTATACCATACCGCTACGATGAATGATTGTAGTCGTAGGGACATTATTCCCGTAAATCACTTTAGCCTTCTTCTTGATGAACAAATACTAAACATTGGTGTGTCGTAAATACTTGTTGTCAACTAGTTCACGGCTTTCGTGATAAAGCCTCATTTTAGATGGAAAGGGCTAGACCGTCGAGTACGAATAGTTTGCCTCCTCTTCTCCTCAGTGAAAGGGTCGTCAGTGTTGAAACCAGTAATTTTCCCAGGCAGATCGCTTATATTTCAAAGTTTGCCCTTCATCCACCATTGGTGCATGCTAATGACCGATCTTGGCATACCTGACTCCCCTTCATTTTCCTAAATTACAAACTCGTGATCCGTCTTAATGTAACTTCGGGGTCTTTTTCGATTCAGAATAGATTGCAATGTCGGAGCAAGAGACAAGTATCGGCGAGAACTTGCGCTGCTTTCAGACGTCTAGAATGGCATTATATGACCCATTTAATGTCCTCACCGACATCGTATTCTTCACGTTCTGGAGTCTTCTCCAAATCACAAGAAAGGCTGAGAGAAGTGATATTTGCAAATTTGGACGGCGGAAGGGCATATGATTCCTATTATGAATTGTGAATATTCGCCTTGCGGTAAATGGCTTTTATAATGACTTACTTTCCAATCAAGTGAGTTCTCCTTTCTATAAATTTTATTACAGATTATGGAAGAAGACATGATATCCCTCGAATTTTATGTGTTGGTGGTGCTGATTACTCAAGTCAACAAAAATAACGTCCCGCGAGGAATCCTGGCAGTGGCTAGCAGGTATGCATAAATATCTCATTCCGGGATCATTGTATCCATTTTAAGCTAAATTCGGGTATTTGATTTGACATGCGGATGGCTGAGAGGTTCATACAACTATGTAATAAGTACCTACGGCAAATTTGCGTGTTCTATTCAACTAAGCTCTGTTTTTCAACGCCGCTGCGTGAGAAGTTAGAATCGGATACACGTCGCTGTCGGGATAAATTGCATATCCATCCTGCGGCGTATTACCACTAAACGAAGGCCAAACTCTTGTCAGCATCTTCATTGTGAATGACAACAATGCTGCTTACCTCGAGAGGTGGGATCCAGATTGCCTGGCAATAAAAATAAATATTTAACATCACTCAAACTTTATAGAACTGAACATACCAGATGAGGTCACCGGTCAAACCTGAAGACACTACTTCATTCCACCATGCAGTATAAACGGTAGCCTGATTAGAAGTAACACCAAACTCTTCGATGATGACTGGTTTCCCGGCTTTGGCTTGCGACGCTTGATGGTCCGCAATCCACTGAACACCCCAGCTCTGAGATGGAGTCTGACCCCAGCCCTCGGGATAACACTAGGAAGTTATGTTAACTCTGGATAAGCTACGAGTGTGGCGAAAAAACTCACATGGAATGTGCCAAAGTCGATGGTGCTGATAGCCAGGTTGGCGTCGAAATCAATGCCTTCTGATCCTCTGTTACATTTCTCTAGTTCAAATAACATGATATTTTGAAGACAATTTGGACTCACTGATATGGATAGGAAGAGCTGCTTGGTTGGTTGAAGAAACCTTCGTCGCCGAGGCCGACAAGGTGATTGCTATCGATGGATTTAATATAAGCAGAAATTTCTTTAGCCCAAGCGGTAACAGTGGCCGTGTTGCAGGAACTTGAAGTGGAGAGGCTAAAGTGGAGGTAATAGATGAGAAAGGCGCAAAAAAGCCGAAAAATATGTTGTGTGTCTTACCCGCCGGATCCCTTGCACCTGGGCTCGTTTGAGAGTTCCCAGGCCATAATGGTGGGCTCGTTAACATAGCGGCCTACGAAGGTCTTAATATAGTTTTTAAATGCGGTCTGTGTCCCAAATCGTCAGCCCGGGGACTTCTTTAGGAAAAAAGGACGTTACCTTCACGTTGGTGTTGGTATAGAACAAGTCGTGTGTACCACTAGATCCGACGATCTGCTTCACGTAGACATCCATACCACCATAGTCGGACCAGTTGTTGGTGCTGCACACGGATATGTAATTATTTTAGAAGAAATGTTTGAAGAGAAAACTTACAGCGCGACAATGAGACGGATTCCATTGGCCTTTGCGGCAGCAACAACGTTATCTGCATGATTTAGATGTGAATTAGGAGAGCTCAAGGACGGATGGAAGCACAAACCGAAATTCTGAAGACCAGTAGAGCCGGTATTAATGGTAGGTGTGCTGCCCGACCAGAGCTGATAGTAATTTCCGCTAGCGCTAGTGACTTCATTGAACCCCCTGCCATAAAACTTTAGTACGGGAATAATGTTTTGATAAAAGTTCTGAAGTACCATGTACGGACTGTAGTTCCTCCTGCCTTAGCAATGTCGGCGAATGCCTGATTCATGTTGGCGGTGCTAAGGCCTGTAAGACCTATCCAGTAGGCATTGCCACTGAACAAGTGAATGGATGAGTCCTATAATTGCGTAATCAAATAGGCCAGATAATTACCCAACGACCGTGTATTTTGATCCATTGAGCGTAAATCGCTGTCCAGATGCTTTGACAAATCCTGTGGAAGCGGGCGGGGAGGTTGTGGAAGTCTGAGTAGATGTTGAAGAATGAGAGGAAGAGGTCGGAGCTGATGTTGTCGAAGATGCGGTGCCCGCAAGACATTGGTAGTAATAATCGTTGATTACAGTGCATACGGCGCCGGAAACGCAGGCTATGATGCATTAAATGCCCACCGCTATTCCACGTATGGCAGAATTTGGGCTCACTAGTGTCACCGGTGTAATTGATGCCTCCACACTGTCCCCACATTGGAACCGTGGCATAGGCCTTCTCGAGCACCAGAGCGAGGGCAACGAGACTAGTAAAGAGCTTCATTTTGTCTTGACGAATATCCCTGATACACCGCTTCCTTTTATTAAGCGCGCGGAGGAATTGTCGCGTAGATCAGGAGACATCGGAGGTTCTTCGCTAAACAGATAGAACAGCTAATTCTGCGAACATATACCGCAGGAGAAGCGGAAACAGTATTCTTAGCGGATGTCCGGGTATCTGTTAATGAATAAGTCTTGGCAGATGAGATGCTCGCAAAAAGAGGAGGTCGTCTGACCAGCACCACAAGCTTCTTAGAGTTAGGGTGAAGCGTCGTTATGTCCGTTTATATCACCGTGGAATAGCTTGAATGCGTATAAATATAACTTCCACCAACTATGCCGGTATTCTAGCAGAACAAGAGAGAGTACTGGCTATACTATTCTTCCTTCAGTCGCTTAGAATTGTCGTTGTGATAGGTGGAAGGCTGTCAACCGGAAGATGAAGTAGTCATGCGACTTGAATTTAGAAGTGCCAGCCGGCGAGATAGCGAAAAGTTCCCTATCAACATTCTTAGGTAGCGGATTTTTGCCACCAACTCGGAATCCAGTGGCTTCAGATGGTATCGAATGGTATCGAATGTTGAAATAACACCGATAATACGGCTGAAACCGCTATTTAGGTGACAAACGAGTAAAGAACTACAAGTAAAATATTCAACCTTATATGTAAAATATGTAGCCGTTATGTACAGAATAAAGAATACGAATGAAGAGTAATACGGAAAGCAGTGTCCGTTCACATACTGATACGATCTGTAACGGTCCGACGTCAGCCGGACATCCAATGGAGCAGGCATCAAGCTCGTATTTCCAACACACCCCCACGAGCGCAGACGCTCAACCAAAAATAAATCCAAATAAAATCGCACCCCCGTAAGCATCAATCCTTCAATATCGAATTTTCGCTGCCAAAAATAAAGTGACTTCTTGCATGCGCTCGCTCCGCAAGCGACTTGAGAATGGGTGCGCCAAACATCTGGCGGCTTCCGAGACCATGCACCGAATGGTGACTTGAACCAAATTGCGCCTGAGATGGCGGCTTTCGAATGCGAGTACCATCGCGTTACTGCATTGCGCCGAGTGACGACTTCGTTGCGGCGACCTGCCGACTTCCGTGCGCCTAATCTGGCGGCTTCCGTGCACCAAATTGGTGACTTCCATGCGCCGGGCCGGCGACTTCCGATGCTCCGAGGAGACTTTCTGCCTCGCGATAAGGACGACAGTGCCTCAGATGAGGGCTTGGGTGACAAGGGATCGAATAGAGCGAAGTCGAAGATAGTGTCGTGGTAATGGTAAATTATTGAATGCCCCGCCAATAAGGACATGAACTCGTTTGTGTTGAAATAACACCGATAATACAGCTGAAACCGCTATTTAGGTGACAAACGAGTAAAGAACTACAAGTAAAATGCTCAACCTTATATGTAAGAATAATAAAGAATACGAATGAAGAGTAATACGGAAAGCAGTGTCCGTTCACATACCGATACGATCTGTAACGGTCCGACGTCAGCCGGACATCCAATGGAGCAGGCGTCAAGCTCGTATTTCCAACATCGAATGCCAGCTGACAAGGAGTGGCTGATCGTACGCGTTGTGCATCCGAAGTTTTAACTTCCAGGTGATGTCGGTCGTGGTTACTTGTGAGCAGTTGCATGGTATGAAAACGCATGGTCCTGGTCAAGAACACAAAGTTAAAGACATTTCGGTGCCGTCACGGTCCGGGAGTTGCAAACCGTGGGATTATTTCCGACGCATACATCGTCGCTGCTCCTCATCCGAACTCTGGCTCAGACCCTTGGACTACTCCAACATGAACGTCGACCAGCATGTCATTCCTCTCGAGCTTCACATCTTCGAGGATAATTTCTCTTCAAACCTTAACCTATCGAGTCCTGCTCGTGTTCCCCAGGCCAATGAAAGAGCGTCAATCTCTCGATTCTTGAGTCTCGACCTTGTCTCAAGGCTTTCGTGACTCGGGTTCACTCGCAATGCGAGACACACCAAACTATGGATTCCACTTCCTGAAACTTAGATAGTCCTCACTTCTCCCGAATCTCCAAATTTGAATTTTGCTCTCCCCACTCCCAGCCCGGACCCTCAAGCCATTCAGAATGTTTGCCATAACACACCCTCCGAGAATGCCGAGCAGCATGGGAACTGGGGAAGTATTGATAGCGATGTTTGAAGTAGGCGCAAGCCCGCGAAGAAATTGTTCCACCTCCCAGTGTTCATGAGCGGCAAGGCCGAGACTCAGAGCAGGGATGAGAGACGACCATCTAGAGCAGAGAAGACTCGAACAATGTCCCCAACCTAGTGTTTCACATGAGTCTCGGAGGTGCGCAAATACCTATTTCTCCCATAGCTCGCATCTCCTGTCCAAGCTTGTGTACAACTCGTGTGTCAAGTATCAGGAGGCCAACAATCATGGTGTCGACGAGAACGTTGATGGCTTCGAGCTCATCAGTGAGAATATCGTATGCCAAGATGACGTTGTCTGCGGGGACGGGTACGAGGACAGCCGTTCTTCACTTAATTTGTAATTCACCTGCCGCTGTAGCCTCTACCTGTTGACGAACCCTCTTACCGAGAACGACAAGTACGCACACGACCTCTCTTCCACCCCCGCGCTCACTCTCTACTTCCAGCACTGAGTCTATCAGGTGGACCCAACCCCAAGTGTACGACCGCAGCGGCTTCGACGGCCTCACCATGGCAGAGATCATCACGATTTTCTACAGTGAGGAGGAGTGCAAACGCGCCAAGACGACCCGATCCCGGCGACGGTTCTGGAAGGGCGGGACGAAGCCGCGTCGGGCCGTTCTCGCGTGCCCGGAGCCGGCTGCTGTTGCATCAGAGACGAACGAATACGTTCCATCTTGCCGACAACGAGGACAATTACGTCTTCATTGGTAAGGGCGTCGACGTCGACGAGCAGGAGTATGAGAACCCTAAGATCACTCGACGATGGTGGAAGCGCCAGTCGAAGCCTCGCGGTGCCGAATGCGAGAAGGAGCTCCGAGTCGTTCGCGCGTGTACGGAGCCATGGGAGATAGATTTGGTCAGCTTATAATATCATTAATGGAAATCTACTTATGTTGCATCTGGATGATAAATTTAAAAAATGCACCTTCATTCCAATTTTGCTGTGGAATTCGAGTGAAGTAACCACTCGTGCTTCGCCCTCGAGCGCTTTCCAGTCATGATGAGAATGACAGGCATCTCCCTTCGAAATCCCCTTGCTTCACTTTCGAGGGATATTCAATTCGATAATTGGCTCTCTGATTGTGCTGCATGAGCTCTCTGAGCTACCACGACTAACAAGCACCCTAAGGAAACACTTTATTATCATCGGAGGCTGCATATAATACTCTTATTGCATGTATGTCATATATAACGTGGAGATGATCTTAGGGTTTTATGTCGCCACGCAGAAGTTCATATCTTTTATGCTGTATTTCGGAACCATCGATTAATCTGGTCGATCCATCGTTGCTGGTACACATGCCCATAGAAGAACCATAGTAGTCATCATCGCCACCATTCTATTTCATGTTAGCTGAAAATCAAACCATTTTTTTAGTGCACGTACAGAGGTTGCAGCGATCCAATCCCGTATCTGGATGCTAATATTCCAGTAATCAATGGGAGAACCGCCGCCCCGGAAACACCGATGCCTGTAATAAATCCTATGCTTCCTGTTATCAGTCTGGGTGGGAGAATGCGCGTCGAGTGCGAAATAAGGATAGGAAACATCGGTCCGAGGAAGAAACCAATGAAGGATATCTAGCAAAGATATATTGCTCAGGTTAGCTGGTTGCTGGGATGAATGGGAAATGAATAAAATATGATGGCGTACCGAGATGGCGTTTCCTATGACAGAGGGGATAAACCAAATTGATAATTCGAGCCTTTTCACAAAGTAAACCCTGTGTTAACATGGAATAGATAAATACTCATACGCGATTGCTAATATAGAATACAGGAAGATTACTCTTCTCTCTCCGATCATTTTATTGAGCCCCATCAAAACCACTCTTCCAGCAGTTAATCCTATCATACACGACATTTGAGCTTAGGGTGAGTTTTAAATCAATTACAACATACCACCAAAAAATCCGGAAGATATGTATCCTGAGTTATGTCCGCCATGGCGCTCGTTTATAATAAATGTGACAATCCATCCTATCAAGATATCTGAGTGGTCGCATTTATGAACTCAATCTAAGCCTACCTCCGAGGGTTACTTCAACGCCGATATAGAGGAAAACAAATAAAGCAAGGAAATGTACTGCACGAAGTCCTAGTATTTGTCGATATGAATTTCGATTCCTTGCAGTAATCTCTTCTGGTTCATGATTAATTTCGATCAGGATTTCTATAGTTGCTGTTAACTTCGCGGGATGTTATATGGTTCCATGAGACGAGATTACATACCATGTTGCTTTCGTAGACGAAACACAAGGAATAGTATGGTAACGTTGGATAGCGAGAGAACCCCAGCCAGCAGGAAATGAAAGGACCAATGTTTCTGTCCGGAGAAAAAGGTGGCAAGGAACGGGCAGATAAATGCTCCTAAACCTGACAGACCGCCTATATTAAACAACCAAATAAGAACACAGCGATAACATTACCATATGCCGCATGCATCATTCCTAATTTAATAGCTTTGTGTTCTTTTGAACTAGCCACGAAACCATTGGCTTGAGCATTCTGTGTATTATATTAGACCTTTGAGATTTTGAGAAGTTGAAGGGTGACGCTCACCTGTAAAGACATACCGAATCCCCCAATCCCGTATGCAAATAGGAGTAGAGGAAAAGGCGGAGCAGGACTTAATATCGCATACATGATTAACTGACAGCCAGAGCCTTGATTCAAATTTTACTGGGTGATACCGATATCGTGAACTTGTAATGATACTTACCCAAAACCATGACCTAGATGGAAAATTATTTATATGGAAGGCGAGTATGGAGTGACAATTGTCTTACTTTTCCAAAGCCAAACCGATCGTTTAACCACACGTTAAGAAATCCTCCCATAGTATAGCCCTAACAACTGTGAAAAAGTATTAATCGTGGTTATTTCCTATCACGTACCACACAGTTTATGACAAATATAAGAGATACGAAGGAAAAGCCAACCTAAACATGTACATATCAATCTCGTAGATCCAAGAAAAGGAAATAGCGAAAGTTACCTGATAGTCTCTTTGTATCACAGGGAGTAATGGACCAGTCGAGCCGTCATTCCATCCCAGAAGAAATATACACCAGCATACGGCTATAAAGTAAAATTTACCCTTATTTTCCACATTGGAGCCCAGGAGAACGCTAACGAAGCCATTCGCCTCACTGAGCGGTAAGCCTGGTATCTCTTGTCTAGTAGAGTGGGATCCTTGCACAGAGGGGTTCGAAACATTGTGGCTATTCACATTGTCGATATCAGCCGCAGACCGGGGGAAGTGCTCATCTGTGTAAGCCAATGGATGAACCTGTAGTGCTAGGACTTGTCCGGAGTTGTTTGCTGACATCGGGGGTGCGTTCTCTAGCTGTTCTTTATCAAGTCAATACTTATACCTATATGAGTAGGATGACCAACCATCAAGCATCGAATAATTTCAAGGGAATAGTTAGCCAGCTTCGAACAGCTCCGGCTGGAAAGGAGATCTTGTGACGTATTCAAAGTGATTATGTGCTGCTGGTAACTTCCATTAGACCCAGCAGGATCTATGGTTTATCCAGATTCCAGAGACACCAATAATACATCTCTCTGTCCAAGGGGTTTCTAGGTTTACTTGTTATAGCTCCCGCTTCCTATTCAGTATTGGTCACTAATCCGAAGTTTAGGATTAGCGCTCTCTGAATGTGGACCATATGGTGCTACCATGCTTACTTTTGTATGGGTTTGACAAATCCATAAACTTTAAATACTGTATTTGTATGTAAGTAGGCAACCGTAATGGATAACGGGGGGTCCGTTGCGTTACATTTTAGTTAGAAAGTAACGCGTAATGGTGTAGGTCAAGTGCCCAAAATTGGCACTCCGAGCGGATCTGCGGCGTTTTTGGTTGCTAATTTTTGCAACTGTAATGCCAAACGGGGATTCGGTTGACTTTTGCGTAACGCTTGACCAGCGGTTGCCTCCCTATATACAAGTGCAGTAGTGAGCTAAGTGTTATGAGTCACATTGGTAGCCTGGGCGGGCCAGAGAAATCTGTAGTCGAAAGAGTGACCAAGTTAGGTCATGCATGGACTGCAAGGATGCTGGGATGTGGATCAGGATGTGTAAATTGTATGTCCTACTGTGCAGTAGCCACTACCGGTTAATTCAAGCGTCGGACGACCAGCGACACCGAGAGATGATTATGTTGCTTAATCTAATACTAGCTTCGTCGAGCGAAAGTTTTATTTCCAACTCATTGGCTGTTCCCGAGCTGCATAAGCCTATTAGTAGCATCTACTTGCCTCAGTCAGTCTCTTGAGCAACGCTGTAACCTTCTCGCGTGGCTCGGATCGATGTCGGCGTCAGGCGGGAATGCTCGAACTTGGAGGCATGCTTGTCTTCTCTTCTCAACATACGTACCGTTAAATCTCTGTAAGTTGGCGATGAACTTCTGTTTCGGTAACTTATTCCTTCAATGCCGTTCCTGTGAGCCAGTTGCATGAGACTCCCGGCTTCAGTTCAGTTTCGAATATCGAAAGTAAGACCCAACTCCTTAAGTTGAACGTGCCAAGATATAACATAAGCATTCCAGTATATTTGCTCTTAAGCCCCGGGAATAAACTGAATCAACAAGCGGGCATTACTTCTGATCACAGAGGATATACTGTGCTCCCGCCGCTGAGGGCGTTTGCTCCATTGTAATAACGCGCAGTGACGAATTTTCTTGAACCCACAGTTTGGATCCTACGACAAAGATTCCAGCTTAACGAAATGACATTTCAAACAGCGGTGTGAAAACCTACGAGATCTTGCATTTTCCAAACTTATGGAGACCAGCGTCTTTCTTCCATTCGGTCTGGACTTTCTTGGTGGCTTCGGCGAATTGGGTTTGGCATTCGCTACAGTCAATGTCCAACTTGTTGAATGAAAGCGGCCGTCCTTCCTGCTTCGCACTGTCCTTCCGATACTGCTCAACTGCCTTGTCAAACTTCTTTTTGTCCTTTTCCTGCTTGGTCGCGAATCTAAAACCGGAAGAAGATATCAGCCTGAACTCTCATCAGTAAATATGCACCAGCAACTTCAAACGACGCACAACGACAGTCCACGGGAGAATACGTCCTCAGCCCCATCGAAATCTCTCATCTCTACGCCAACGACATCATCATAGCCCCGAAGCTCGAGATCCCCGTCGTCCCATTCGCGAAGATCGAAGTTGTTTTCATTGAAGCGTCGTTGAAACAAGTACTCGTCCTCCAGGTTATAAAACCTGCGTTCCTGATACTGCGCCTCAATACCAACGCTTTTGCAACGCGGCCAAGGTCACTCACCATCACGGAAGTCGGCTCATCAGCGCTAATGGGCGCCGCGGAGACTCGCCCAGCAGCGAAGGCAATAGCAGGAAGGATAACAAAGATCTTGGGTTGCATCTCTGACTTTACGTGGGATCGAAACACAGCGTGCTCTGCGGCGAAATTGAAGAGGGTGGTTGACTGAACGAGACCAGCTCGATGGCGAGGCTGATCGTTCACCTCGCCTTCTTATACAGTGTTGGAACGCCGTGTCGGAACTCACCGTCGCCATCATTCCCGAATGCCCTACTAATGCCATTTGATCATTAACCGATGCACAAGGCGGTATACAGGGAAGAGCATATAGTACTTCATGGGAGAGAGGGGATCCGCTAGTGGTCAGTCTTTGTGCGCCGTGGACATCCACGAAACAATTAACA
Organism: Nidularia pulvinata; assembly: GCA_036937195.1. Taxonomy (NCBI): domain Eukaryota; kingdom Fungi; phylum Basidiomycota; class Agaricomycetes; order Agaricales; family Nidulariaceae; genus Nidularia; species Nidularia pulvinata. The sequence goes on along the minus strand of JASFDH010000155.1, from coordinate 18,378 downwards.
AGCACTTGGCATACACCTTCGATAGGAGGGAACATCGATTTGCTCTAATCGCGAAGAAAAACTCGATTGATGAAGATCCAGTCCAGTGATGGACACTAGGCACTGCTTTTCATCCCTAGAAAATGAAATAGACACGCATTTAGACGCCTACCATGAATAGAAAACGTTGATTACTGTCATAAGCCCATGACCAAAGCTGAAAGATTTGAGGACGATCTCCTGTACGATGATGGAACACTTATTAGAAGCAATCAGAAGCAATCAGAAGAATAACACTCACCGCCCACTCTTCTTCACAAAACCAGGACGAAGCAGAGTCGCGGCGGCGCGAACGTAAGTAGATATGACCATTAGCAGGCCAGGATGAACCATTAGCGAGCATCCTTCAGACAAAACATACTATTCCGTTTCGTGTTTTTGGCACACATAAGTACCCCAAGGTACGCCTCAGGAGTGTCCAGCTAATAAATGAAGAATCTATTAATTCAGAATGCTATACTTCCAACACCCACGACCAAACACCATCCACTACCACCTCTCACCTCCACCCTCACCCCCACCACCAATAAACTACTTCCGCAAACTGATCAGCTTCCTCCCTCTCGCGCGCTCCAAATCACTCATAGTCTTCATCCCCGATCCCCTGCTGAGCGTCTTCCCCTTCCCGCCAATCCCATCTCCCATCCCTGGCGGCGCATGCCCGCCCTGCAGCATCCTAAATGCCGCCTTGATCACCTGCATCTTATTCCTGCTCCCCCACACCTTCGCGCTGACGTCCTTGAACCCCGCCGCGCGCAGGATCTGATGCAGCCACGGGTTGCACCGCAGCCCAAACCCGACGGGTCGCGGGCGGATGAGAATCTGCGTCGCGCCGAGCTTCGTCTCCATCTCCGTCCACACCGTGCGCTTCTCAAAGCGCTCGACATAGTCCATGTTGCGGAGCGCGTTGATGCGCGCCGCGTTGTGCGCGACGACACCGTTCTCGTGCTTGCCCTCTCCGAGCCCGATGAGGCCGTTCCCGTCACCCAGGAGCACCATATACGCGATACGCCGCTTCTTGCCCTTTCCCGTCTGCTGGATGGCCATGCGACGCATGAGGATGGACTGATGCAAGCCGTAGTAGTACGACTTAGACACAGGCATGGTCTTGAAGAACTCATTCTTCTCGGCCTTGTCCTCCTGGGGGAGGCCTTCGTCGGTTTCTGACGGCTCGTCAAACACGGAGGTGTGATTCCGGATGATGACACGATTGTGGAAGGGGCTGTTCTTCGTCGGGGGAAGGTCGAGGACGTCGCGGGGGTCTAGGAGAGGATCTGGGGTCATGAGGTCGGGGTAAGGATCCGACTGAACTACAGGCTCATTTTCAACTGGTTCTTCTGATGATCCGGATTCTAATGGAATAATAATGAGCATCGACAATAGAAAAAATATGTCGAAAAACGTACCCCAATCTTGCTCCTCTTCTGCTCTCTTGAGGTCTTCTTCAGTATAGTTTTCCAAACGCATAAGTGCCTTCTCATTTATGTGTTTCTCTACGTCTACGAATGCCTCCTTCGGTTCTTTAGTTTCGAGAGCTTGTTGTTCTTGTCGGCTGGGTATACGGATATCCATTCCATGATCTTCAAAGAACTCGATAATGGGCTCCAATGCAACTTTTGGAGGTTTGCTTCCATCCACGTCCTCCCAAAGATTTTCGAGATCAAACATTTCTAAGGGACTCAAGCTCTCCAGTAGCCGCTCGACGTCGTCTCCTTGTATTTTGGGCTTACCCCCCACGAGAGTAACTAAGCCTGCGCCTGGACGTTAGATATGAAAAGAAAATATAATAGACAGTACTTGCCTGCTTTGAAAGACTTCACATCCTCTGTTCGGTTCATAGATGAGGCAACGAGCGCGAATATGATGGTACGCACGCACCTTCAGGTAGATTTTCCGCCACTTTTGCATTGAGCCTTTCCCAGTCATGGCCCTTGGCGTACTGCGGCAGTAAGCTGAGGAGTTGTTGCCACTGAGCAGGTTCAGTTATGGTCTCTATTGTTGCCGCAATAGCAGCTGCGAGGCTTTGCTCGTCCATGCCAGGTCGTAGCGCCGCAAGATGCTTCTCAAACTCGGTTGGCGAGCGCGGAGTGGAGCTTGTATACCTGCATGTCTGGAAGGCCGCGGGGCGCATGCATGCTTGCGCGCCTCTGTGGGTTGCAGGGAGCGGCCGGGCGCGTAGGGCGCGCGCGACGGAGTGGGAGAGGAGTCTGTTCATGAGGAAGGCCCGGTAAGACGCGAGGGAGAAATTTGCCCGCGCCAGAAGTGCTCCCAAAAAAGGAAATACGCCGCGTCCTCTTCCCCCCATGTCCTCCTCGACCGCCGCTGGGGCCGAGCACTCAAACTCATCCAACCTCGCCGGCACAGACGGCTCCAACCTCTTCACCGTCATAGATAGAGACAAGTGAGCCCTCTCCATCTGCGCCAGCTCCATCTAACGCGCTGCACTCGAGCCAAGCGTCCATGGGCTCAACCTCGCTGTCCCCGAAGACGCCAAAGAGATCATCAAGCCCTGGGACGAGCGCGACGACAACTCCAAGTTCGCAGACTCTGGTGTCGACGACCAGGTCTGAGCCACCGTTTTCTTCCCCTTGTTGCCCTTCGAGTAACCGTGCATCTGTTGCACACGTCTAAAGCTTATCATCCACATCCCATTCACGCAGAATGTCAGAGTGAAGTCTATACTGCTGAAACTTGGTGCGTCTACTTCTGCATTCCAATTATTCCTTTGCTAATTCTAGTCGTGTTCTGTTACAGGAAGAGGCGAGGTAACGCCGCGTCATCTCAGAATATACGCCAATCACCCCACCATCGTCGACTTCGCCGAAGCAGAGAGCACAAATCCTCAGCTGAACATCAGTCTATTAGAAGGCGAAACTGGCGTCGTTGAATACCCCTTACGCGTAGCAGCGTTCGCCAGCATCCACTCCCTCTCCCTCTTCTTCGTACGTGCCCACCCAGCACCCCCCTGTCCTTAGCTTTTGCTAATACACACTTCTTCAGAACGACGCAGTTGGAGAGGAAGTCTCCCGGATATACTACATCGGCTTCAGAGGCGATATGCGCGAGGTGAAGAAGGAGGTCAACTCGATGCTTGAAGTCCCCGCCCCCAACGCCGCGGAAGCCCGCTTAATAGACAAGGTCTCGGAGAAGGCAGGCGCGCGGCAGACAACTGCACGATAGACGGTTTTGTGTGGGCATAATACAATGTGGATATACCTGTATTTTTATGTATTAACGTGTTATGCTATGCATTAGATATGATACCGTACAAGATCGAGAATGTATTGGAATATATCGCCTACCATCTATCAGCTGCCAGCGTTGGCGGCCACTCGTCCTGCGTAAGAAGACTAGGAAGAACCAAGAATTATGAAATCTACTTTAGGAACAGGTGGCACACGCTGGCATATGTACATGCAAGACGCAGCGATCGATAGTGGCCAAGTGTCTGCAAAAACGAATATATCGAGCAGCCCACATCCATTCCGCTCCCAAGCACTCGGTCAAAGGCCCATCTAAGTCGGGAACAGCACCAGGGAAGGATTGAGGTCATTAAAGAACAAACGCATCGCCGGTGTCGATCTTCCATCCTCAATACACGCTGAAGCATCACCATCGGGCTCTGATGAGGTCGAGAAATGGAGGCTGCAAGAGCATTGTGCGTTTCATACGCATCCTTCCCACTGCCTAGAGGCGAAGTGGAATAATAGTCTCCCGGCTATGACACATTTATAACAGCACATGCTGCGCATTGTGCTCAAAGTAATCCTCTCCGGGCGGCGACGTTTGCATCGATGAAGGGTCACAAGCCGCTGTACATTTCTTCACCATCACACTATGGAGTAGTAAAACCTCATGTTTCCCAGCCGCGCGGTCAAAGAATCCTCTATTGACTCCGACACCTGCGTCACAGGGGGCCTATGACCTATGATTCAGTGCGCTCTTCTTCACCCTCACATTGTGGAATAACTCGCCAGGCTTCCCAACCGTTCCTGTCCAAAGTGAAGAGGTCGACATTATATAGTTTACCATGCATGGTTCGTAACCAAAGATCTTCGCGCTATCAACTTTCGAAGCTCCTTGATGAGCGAGCGCGTCCACGTATTCAGCGGAAACTGTAGATACTGTTCCTCATGGGTACGCTGAAAGGATCGAAGGCTGCAAGTCGCCCAAAGACGGATAAATGATGCAAAAACTCTCAAACATGCTCGGGAGGAGGCGAACATATCCAATAGGAGCTGCAGCCTCATCAGATGCACCATGGAAGAGTCGCCTTCAGGCCCCCATGCTTTCGCAAACGGGATACTCCAAACAACGCGCACACATCTATCCTCAAGTAGTTCCAAGCATTGCCCAACCGACCCTCTCCACAGTGAAGGGCTGCCGTGTGCTCATGGATATCACCACTCTTAAACATACAATTATCATGTGTACGTCCCTATTGCGTGCCCGCAATAACCGGATCCCCACTTTCGACATCAGGCCACGAACGCCGGGGCCGATCTTGTATAACCCCCGCAACCGCTGAGCTTTGCAGAAACTGGAAGATCTCTCGGACCTTCTTCACATCGGTCAGGCGCTGAGCAATCTCCCTCATCTCCTCCGTGTCCTTCACCAGTCCTGCCTTTAAAAAGCTCCTGAAGATCCGCGAATACGTCACTATCGACGCCGTCTTCAGCCTAGTCCGCTCTATACGATCCAAAACAGCCAGCGCGCGGATCACGTCCCCAAGGCTGGCGTATGCCCCTGCGAGCATCCCATAGTGTGCTTCCTTGACGATAAGCCCTCGTTTCTTCATCTCCGTGATAGCAGTCTCCGCAAGGTCGGGGCGACTACAGTAGGAGAACGCACGAATGAACTCGGACAACACAACGGAGGCGACCGGACTTCGAAAGTCGGCTGATAGGAAGGCGTTATACATCGCTGTGAGGGCTTCCGTGTCCTGGGGTTCGTTTGTCCCCAGTCGGAGGATAGATATCATAACCCATCCAAATTCGTTGGGGGACTTGAAGATTTTGATCTTTCGCTGCGCGTTCACCGTATGATCAGAAGCAGGGCGAGGGGAAAGACGTTCTAATTCACGTCGAAAGGGCAACGGAAGATGGGAGACATCGATATACTCCCTGCAGATAGACAGTATCGCCTCGTATTGACGTAGACGGTAGCGAAAGTACAGCTCAAGTAGCAACCACTCTCTAACAGAGCGCACTGGCCAATTGACCACGGCTCGCTTAAATAGAATCGGCAGTGCTCTCATGGCTGGAGTTACGTTGTGATACCGTTCGAATAGGTCGCGAAGCCCAGGGTACGGCATAGGTACCTTTCCTTTGATATCTTGCTTAAGCATCTCGAGATCTTCAGCAACTGTAGACCTAGCGGAGGAGGTGAGTTCAACGTCAGGGCGAGGTTCTGGTTTACGGTTTTCAGACGAAACGATGGGCGGTGTTCGAGCATCACGGGGATTCGTCCCTGCAGGACGTATGTGAAGAATAGGGAGGCGTTCGAATTGTGATATTTGGGGCAACATACGAATGGGAGGTGGCAGCCGCGTGCTGTATTTCATAGCAGCCTCGGAAAGGGGAACGGCGGCCGTGTATTTGAATGGCTCGGGTTGGCTGGCCAACGGCATCCTATCTTTTCCTTTGCTAGTATCTCTGTAGGTTGCACGCATGAGTTGCGTAGTCCACACTTTCTTTATCTCAGCTTGCAGAATATGGTCATTACTTGACTGGTGGTGCAAAGATCTAAACAGCGAATCTGAAAAGGAAATATCGGGGTTCTCTTGTATGAGTTTGAGGGTCGCTTTCGTCCATGCAAGATTCGTCACTCCAGCCTTGCAGAATGTATCCACGATCTTTCTCAGATACTGCTTCTTCACTACCGGCGCTTCGTGTGGCTGATGAGCCTTTTCGTATAACGTGGCTGCTCCCTGCAGTTCGAGGAGATACGTTGTTGCTTCTTCTGGCGAAACAGATCGCACAATCTGACTAGCCAAATTGAAGAAAACGTACTGCAAGTACCCTTTCGCTGCGCAGATAAGACCAAAATCCATGACAAGGGGTACATTCTCGGTCGCGAAGCCAGTCTTGAACAATTCCCTGCGACTTCTTATGATGGGAAGGGCGTGAGCTGCAGTGCCCTCGACGTGCCCCCGGCCAGGAATGAGCGAAAACCATGACGTGAAAAGGGAAAGGCGTTCGGATTCTTCCTGGACTGCTAATGACCGAACAGCAGCATCCTCGAACACCGGATGTGGTGTGATTTGCACTCCTTCCTCCTCCATCTGCAGGCGCAAGCGATATGCGGCCGCAATTTCCGCGTTTTTTACGAGATTTACAAGTTTCTGGTTCGCTTTCTCCGGATCAAGCATAGACGTATGGTCGGCGGTATATAGTGCGGACGAACTGAGGGATTCCGGGGTTGAGACTAGAGGCCGTAAGGAATATGCTTCAGAGAAGGTTCTGCAGTATCTGAGGTATGGAAACAGCCTAGGACGGGCTATCCTCATAACAGACGGTGCAAACCCAAACATCTTCATCTATCTTCAATTTAGAGCCACTGCATGCAGTTACTTGGATAATTGCAGACTCACATTAGGCCCTCCTCTCATCGTGTCGAATTTTCCAGGTATTAAATGGTTTCTATATTCCGTCTACCTATAAGAGATGGAGTGTCGTTTGATGAGTCGACATTGACGGCCAAGTTATTTCGCAATAAAGCCGTAACCGTTGCAGTCAAAAAACTAGTTGTTGACAGCAAGAGCTTCCAAACCTAATACAAATAAATACTCTACATAGTATTAAATAAATATTAAATAAATAATAATATGAGAACAGCGGTTAATAATAGTCACGGTCCTCGGACCGGCCGCGCGGTCAGTCCACTTTCTCTGCGAATCTCATTCAACCTTTGATATGGACACGCCGTAGACCTATGCTAACCAAATACGAGACCGCAGAGCGATAGCTAAGCTCTACAACTGATGCTTGACGGTATATGACAGACGAGTATTGGTCAAGCGCATCCATGGCCAGCGGTGCCACTTCAACATTGGCATCCCGCGCTCCTTCATCTCAGCAATAACAATCTCCATGAAGCCGAGTCGACGAAAAGAGCCGAACGCACGAACGAACTCGGTTAGAACTATACTTCATGCTCTTGGCGTGTTGATGCCAGACGATAGAAAGTTGCTACTTATCCAGTGCCTTCATCATGTTCATCTGTGCCTCCCTGCTGCTATTGGAGCTGGTCACCTTCGAGTCCGGCACCACAGAGAATGTTCTCTTCTCATACGCCTCTTTTCGAATTGCATGGCTATTGGGCGTGTGTCATGCACATTAAGGGGATAAGAAGCTTCGCTACAAGACGCAGTGCCGGCAAAGTTTTGTGACACCGAACTGGCCGAGTACGAATCGAAGTAGAATCTAATGGATGCATCCCGGATAATGAACTTCATAATCCATCGATCCAAATGTAATTATCGACTCCCAGACAACTATCTTTCGATCAATTTTTGCCTACATCACCAATGAAATATTCAGGGGCAAGCCATGTTAGAGCGTCTCGAAAGAATTCCGGAAGAGGACCAACATCGGTGTGTTCCACATAAATAGCAACAATTGACGCTGACGAATGCACATCTCAGGACAGCGGGGACTAGCCAATTGTCCTATTGCACAGAATATAAAGTGCATGCAACTAGGAAGATACAGAGCTGTAATCTTCCAATACCTTGCGGAGCTCCGACTGAGGAATACGTTTCCCCTCTTTGATAAGCCCCTTAAGCGCCATCAGTTCTACAGCATCCTGTGAACAACTGATGCGGGGAAGTTCTTTGCCATATACAGAAGCTCCCTCAGAAACGGATTTGTCTGATTTCGGCCTGGTATATCCAGGAAATCGTTTTCAGCTCAAGCTGCTGACGCGCGTTATCCAGGTACTGGTAACGAACGCTCGGAGGCAAAGAACCTTCATCCCGAATCCATTCTGCAAAACTAGGACAGAGGTAATTGCATTCAGACGGATTTCGGTCACCTGGTACCAGGGATTAACGGTTGAGAGGCCCAAGTACGGGGGTAGTGGACAAGGACAGATGCCAATGCTGCGTGGGTCAACGTGGGTCGTGTCGTGTCCCCGTGTCATGTTGATCACCTATTCATTTAAATTGTTGCTTAACGTTGTTGCATTATGCATGTGAGCGAGAGTTTCCAAGTCTAATATGGATAAACACTTAGTCAGATTGTAATCACGGTCACAAGAACCTCTTAACCTATCCCTCGGAGTAATTTCGGTGTATCTTCTTACTACAAGAACAACAACCCCTTTACGCAAGTCCCACCCTCCCAATCTCCTTATCCTCTACCAGTGTATATAATGGAGCTAGAAGACCTTTCGTCCAGAAAACATGCGGGCGAGGGATCTATTCATTCTATAGCTCGCTCACAGGCAAACGTTTCAGGCGACAATACGGCCGTGGACGCAGCGAATGGTGGAACGCCGAAGCAGACACAAAAGCAAGCGAGCTGGGCTCGAATTCAATTTGCAACACTTTGCTGGACGCTTTTCATGGCTGGCTGGAATGACGGCTCGACTGGCCCTTTATTGCCTCGGATTCAGGAAGTCTACAATGTAGGGCACAGATATATGCACATCGATGTTCATTTCAGAATGAAAACCCAGGCGCTTATCATGCTTTTTACAACAGGTCAATTTTACTATAGTATCTTTGATATTCGTGTTCGCTTGCATAGTAAGACAAGATGCTAAATTTTAAATCTAAACTCAACCTGATGTACTCTATGGTTTCGCAGGGATTTATATGTGGGGCCTTGGTCAATGTGCCGTTAACGGATAGGCTTGGATTTGGAAAGGTATGTTTCTGAAAAAAAAACCATCTCAACACTTTAGCTGATTAGAAAATATTTCCTTCAATAGGTTATCTTACTTGGTTAGGGGCCTTGTGTATAGCAATTGTCATTATCAGCCACTGACACCTTTATTTTACAGGTTCGATCTTCCAGATAGTAGCATATGCTCTCCAAGCACCCGCCCTTCCATTTCCTGCATTCGTGTTAGCTTTCACTATCAATGGTGTTGGATTAGCCGTCCAGGTACCGCTAATCCTTATGAACGCTCACCCTCAGACTGTATCTCATGCGATTATATGCCCATAGGACGCCCAAGCGAATGGATACGTGGCATCTCTCAAAGATAATGCCGAAGCCAAGATGGGCATCCTCCATGCTTCCTATGGTAAGATTTCTGAGAACGGCGGCCCAATGATTAGGTTCTAATTTTCGATCTCAAGGCCTGGGGGCATTTGCTTCGCCTCTCGTCGCGACCCAATTTTCTCATCTCGAGCACTGGTCATTCCATTACCTGGTGTCTCTCGGCATTGCAATATCTAATACTCTCTTATTGGCGTTTGTTTTCCGCATGAAGACACAGGATGGTGAAGATTTCCCCGTTCAGCATATACAATTTACTCACGCCGTCTCTTTTAGAATGTCTTATTCAAATTGGAGAAGCAGTTGGTGAAAGGGGCACAAGCGAACACAGCACATTCCGTCAAATTTTAAGTCTGCGAGCTGTGCATCTAATGGCCTTTTTCATCCTTGTGTATGTGGGCGTTGAGGTAACGATTGGAGGTGCGACACGTTGCTATTCCTATTCTCTAAACTAAGCCAATTACTCTGTGAACCCCAGGTTGGATCGTAACTTTTGTTATCGACGTCCGGGGTGGAGGTCCGAATTCGGGGTACATTTCGGCAGGATTCTTTGGTGGTTAGTGCATTCCGTTTCCCTTCAAGTATCAAACATAATTTCCTAACTTCAAACAGGTCTTACAGTCGGTCGCGTTCTCCTTCTGTGGGTCAATGAAAAGGTTTACCGATCGCTATTCTTTTCAATTCACTTTGCTCATCTGGCGTTGTAGATCGGAGAACGTCGTGTCCTATTCTTATACGCAATTCTCGCTATTGGGTGAGCTGAGCTATACTAGTGTTCATTTCATACTCTCTGAATTAAAATATTTTATGAAGCCTCGAGTTGGTCGTCTGGCTTGTGCCTTCTCTAATAGGCGGTGCAGTTGCCGTCTCACTTGTTGGCGTGCTTCTTGGTCCGATGTACCCCATTGCGATGAACCAAGCTGGCCGTGTTCTCCCCCGATGGCTGCTCACTGGGTCTATTGGTTGGATCGCAGGATTTGGACAAGCCGGTAGTGCGTTGCTGCCATTCATGACTGGGGCCATCTCCTCAAAACACGGCATCAAGAGCCTACAGCCACTGTGCGTCTTCTTTAGACCTGATCATAAACATATTGACGAAGATGCCGCAATTACAGACTAGTTGGTATGATGGTATTTATGATGTTGCTGTGGGCATTGGTTCCACGCAAGCCTGTCAGGAGAGCGGATTAATGCATTAATGAATTCATGCCTTCATCATTTTTGTAGGCATAGGTTTCAGACAACCTATCTGAAGAACGGATAAACGAATTTATGATATTATGTCTTCATAATATGCTCTTTTTCCCTTTTGTTTCTGGCCTTTACTTACGTTGTTCATGATAGACTCTCTGATGGTCATCTTCCCAAATCCCAGTGTCAACCGAAACTCAACTGAACTCGTGATACTTTTGTATATATATTCTGAATATGTTCATAGTCACTTCTCAAGGCAAGATGTCTAGATCTGAGCCTCGATTTTACTTGATACCATTCCTTGTTACAAGTCTCTTTGCCTATTCTGTCAATTATATCCAGTGCTTAGTCTCTGAGTGTACTAATACCCCTTCAGTTTATTTAGTTAGCAGCGACTTAAATTTCGCTATCAATCTCATACATAAGATGCTCTTATGAATATCATCTCCCCTCAAGACAAAAGTAATTAAATGTACGGGTCATAATGATATTGAATACAAGTACACAAACCTGAAATAAAAGCGCTCCTTCACTTTGGCTGCTCATTAACAATCCCACGAAGAACAAAACAGAAGAGTCGAAATGATAAACAGGCATAGGGATCGCAAGTTATGTGCGTTATTGAGATTCATTGGCGGGAGCTGTTACTATAATAGTAATATGACGGTCTCTGGTGCGGCATGCTACTTGAATAATTGACCGGAGTTCCTTGCGGATACTGCTGCACATTCTGCGGCGCACTGCGAGGACTTCCTGGTGTCGGTGGTGGACCCCATGCCACATGTGGAGTGCCAAAGTGACCTGGTGGCGAGTTAGGTGAGACGTGACGTTGCCACAGAGAAATGCCATCCTGTCCGCTGGAAGCACTACTCAGCGGCGAGTCAATTTCATAGTATGCAGTCGACCATTGTGTATGTGGGCCTTGATGCAGTGGAGGATAATTGGGCAGTCCTTGATTACCTTGAACACCAATAGGAGAACCAAGATACATGTTATAGCTAGTAGATGTTTGTGGTAATGGTACTTGTGCTGAATATAGGTTTGGACCCATGTCGGGGGAGTGTCTTGGGGGCGATAAGTCCATGCTTCCTATGACTTGGCTGTCCGATGACCTGCGCGATCTCGCAATGTCTGCCCCCTAATGATTCGGAATATTAGAAAATATATGGACGACGTAGGTTTGCGCACATACCTTGGATATTATCACCTCATCTAACACGGCCTGATAGATCTCTTCAACGCTTGAATCCTTGACATAAGGAATGTTTAGGAGGGCTGCCTTATACAACCTCTGGAAGTCATTTTTGGACTCTTGTGTTGGCCCATAATGCTTCGTGTAGTACTTCTTAACTTCTGCTCTCACATCCTCCATAATACTAGGGTGCGTGGCTGCGTAGTCAAACAGAGACCTGGGCATGATGGGTACATAGGATTGGGAATGATCTTAAAATCACATAAAGAGGTCCTTTTATGCGTTCCTGTACTCCATTCTCTTTATCCCCCCGAAGATATACAATACATTATCTCGGAAGCTATCTCACGAACTCATTTCGAGTCATTGGGAATCATCGCGACATTGTCCTAGGGAGCTGCATTGGACAGGGTACGAGAACCAAGAACATTAAAGAAGGGAGCAAACTAGTATGCTAATTTAGATTAGCTTGGATTGGACCCACAGGTTTGGCGCTCCGTCGAATAAAGCTATGTTAGAAACCATACTCACCTGAGTGGATCGTAGCACCTGGTAAATACGATCTATATTGATTATCTGCAATATTTTACTGATTTTATGGATACATCATATACATATATTCACAAGAGTATTAACTAAAAGACTGCCTATAAGCGTTGTAATTCGGTTACAAGTCCAAAGCTATAAAGTCAATTCGACTTGGAGGTAGAACCATTGTGAGGATTCGGTTGTTTTCGTAACTGAGATGTCAAAGCACCCTTCCGAAGAAAATCACCAGAATTTTTTGAATTCTGTGCCCTAACGCTTTGGTTAATCAATGAGTACTGACATCACGTTAGCATTTCGGCAGGATTTTTGACAATACGCATTGGGCTTACAAGAGTACTAGACAGACTGCCAGAAATATCAACACTCGCTGAGCGTGGCAAATCTAAAAGATCCTCGCCTTCCCAAATTATATTCTCAGTGTTCTTCACCAAACTGTTAAGCAAAATCTTCTGCTTCATGGAATCAAGTTACCGCTAGTATCTGCCCGATTTTGTGTCCATCCTTCAACCTCGTTCAATTAGTAAATGAGGCCTTACATACATCTGAAGATTAGAACTAGTTCCTTACACCGTAATGAAGTGTTATGCAACCTCATCTGCGGCAGCCCTTGTTATTTCAGAGAGGTTGGCCATATTATGTTAATGAAAGTTCGAAATGAACGGCGGTGGCGTAGAATCATTACCGCACGTATACCTGTGAAGTTCTTGCAAAATATGCACAAATATCTACGTTGCACTGCAAGCATACGTATACACCCAAGTTTGGACTATGGACTATGGAATCTTCAAGTTACATTAGTCTTACAGGGGAAAAGACAAGTGAATAATCGATCACGCATTGACATATTATACGCCGCTTTGATGCTTCTGTTTTCTGTTATTTGATTGTGGTGACTTACCGATCTAGGAGATTTCGAGTCTACGTCTTGCAGCAAGTACATACATACCGATCTCGAATCTCGATGTCATATTTCGCTGGATCTCGGATCATCTCAGAATCGAGGCGAGGCCAAGGTTGACCGAAGAAGATGATCACTGAAGTCTGACAGACTGCACCCATAAGGATCCACCCAAAAACAAGACAAAGCTGTTATTTGCAGTTATGTCGCCCTGATAGCTATGACTCACTGTGGCGATTGTATATTTCCTGTCCCAGCGTGAGAGCTTTTTGTCAGAACTCCTGTTAGGGAGTGCCACTCTCCTCCAAGAACTCAGAGGCCGATGAGAGCAAACAACAAAGGGGGATGGATTGTGGACTTGGGTCCACTCGGGCAAGGTACATAGATAAGGTAGATACAATCTATATACAGCCTAATAGAATATTCCCACACACTGCCACCTTCTGACCACAAGCACAAAGCTTGCACAACCCCAACTCTTGACACTTTTGGCGAACGATCGATTGGGAGCAAGGACATACAACGTTTCTTCATACAGAAATGGAGAAACGACATTGCGCTGTCGACGCCAAATACAAAACGTGTAAAGAAAGCCACTTGTCAGAGAACTAAATAATTGCACGGAATGCTGGCGGAATGCATATCGACATTGGCTACCCAGAAGTTTGCTGTTGCTACTCGTAGCGCCCATTTCAATGGCGAAGCAAGCAGCCCGCCATCCCCCAGCGAGAGCCACTAGGGGCCTACCTCCTGCAAATCAATCCAACAAATAGACCCTCCGTGTATCACAGTGAATTTTCTACGAAACACGGAGCCATCGAAGGTACAAGGACCGTCGATCATCGCGGGATAATCAGTCCATCCTAGTAATCAATAAAAGTTTCGTTTTCAACTCCCGAGACATGCCGATGAAACCTTGGTGCCACCGCCGATTTGTAGTGCTTTCGCAGACTGTCTCCAGCCACTCTGATGCAAGTACTGAATTGCCCTATGCTGCTCCGTGACTACCTGCAAATGCAGTAGAAAGATGGTGTAGAATAATAACAGACAAATTATAGTATTGAATATATAAGAATACGTTGATAGAAGAAAGACACGCCATCAATTCCAGAGCGTGTAGGAGACTTGAAATACAATTACACTTTCATCCGGTCTCTTCCGTGGCCACTCGCTCAGTCAAGGACGAATTCACGCAGACGGAAGGGGAAAAACTGAGATATGGTTATCGAAATCACTGCTGGTATCGCCTTCGGTAATCTGAATAAGTATGAATCCCATGGACAGGCGGATATGCACCAGTCAACTGAGTTCTATTCTCAGGCGAGGGAGAATTCGTTACGCTGGCATGCGGGTGATATCCTACAGGCCTATGAGGTAGATAAAAGCCCTGGATCTGGGCTGCGGCTGGAAGTTTGCTCCACTGTAATAGCCCTAACCTTCGACGTACACGCCCTGTCTCTGAGTTAGAGCCTCGGGTGATCGAGAGGTTGATTGACCAAAGACTACTAGGTGTATAATAGCATGGAGGTGTGCAAACGGGGCGAAAGTCCGTCTAAGCTCTAGTTTGAGCATGTCGAGAGTTTGAAGGTGTATATGTTGTCTGGTGTGGTAGCTCCACCCTGCAGATATCAAAGGTATCTCCTTGTCCTGATGACGGATTTTCTGCTTGAACATTAGCCACCCAGTGCTGAACTCCAAAGTGAGTCGCAACGCCACTATTATGGTGACGGATATTCTACGATGAAAGCGGAGTATAAGAAATCCCTCGGTTGGGACCAGGTGGAAAATTCGGCATGGGATATGTTAGAGCGAGGCTAGGAGAACTTCCACTGGAGGAATTATTAGCGAACTTCCTCGATTCAAAAGTCCTAAAGTTACAACTATTCTTGAGGAAAATCGCTTTTCAAATGAAAGGAGTCATCCACGGGCAGTATACACTTATTTTAAATACGGCAAAGACATTCCATCACGAGACATCCAGGTGATGACTACGCGGAAAATCGAGAATGAAGGAATCTTAACATTCCCCCTGGTCATTAACTTATGACATATATTCAAGAGAAAGCACCGAGCCTGGTGAGGCGCGATGTAGACGAAAATGTGGCCACTACTTGATAGCCGTGAGATCAATATATCTTGATCATTGAAAATGAGACAAAGCTGTTGAGCTCGTATATCGCCTTGGAGACTCGTGATTGTTTGCTTAATGCGAAAGATTGATGAGGGACATTGAAAAGAGCGGATAAGGAAGAAAAGAAGGGCATCATCAGTCAGAAAGAGAGAAGACGACATTCAGCGTTATTCCCTGCAGGGTAAGTCCCCTGTCCTCAGCACAATGTAATTCCGCAAATCAAGAATCAAAATGTTTGCCGAAGATGCGACACCTATAGACCACCCAAACCGTTAATGACTCACCATCCTTCCATTGCACAACATATGGACCCACAAACATGGTCCTCCCACGAGAGTCGACCTCTGCTACGGAAAAGGCGCCGCTTCGAGTGCGACGTGAGTCCAATATCTGCACATGGAGCTCAGACTGACATGAATTTCAAAGAGAGAACCTATATATCCATAGAAATCGACCCGAGGCGGCTGATTCAAGCTCTCGGCAGCGGACAAGGAGGGATCGGCAATTACTGATGAGATGATCAGAATAACCGACCAGAATACTAGGGTGAGAAAAATCCACTATCTGTAGAATCGGAGACCGGGGGATGCATACCAGAGCAGAGTCAATTACCATCTGTAAATCCCCTTGCATCTGAAAAGATTACTAACCCTAGTTCCTGAATGCAGCCCCCTTCGCAGGATCCCCGAGTCAACATTGACAACGTTGGAAACTATTATCCATGAGAATATTTATCTCGATACGCACCTACGGATCCATGTGCTCTACTATGTCATGACTCCCTAACCATCTTTATACCAGAATTGGGCCGTAGATGTGGTGGGATTTCTAGGAAATATCCATTAGTACTCCAGCAGAAACCGGGCTAGTTCGTGATTACTGTGTCTGTGATTCGTCCAAATCTGGCTGGCAGCAACTGCACGAATCGCAGAGTGCCTAATGTCCAGTCAGCGTCATCCCGATGGCAGCCACGGAGCTAGTGATAAACATGTCTCTGTCGCCTGTCGTCCAGCAATCTCCTGAAGCGCAAATCGTCAACGATGGTTGGCCAGCAGAGCCCAGCATGGCACAGAAGTTGACCCGACATCAGTCATAAAAATATGACATAGATAACATATTTCTACCGAAAAAAATGGCTCAAAGTGGAGGTCTTGCCTGGGAAAGGGAGACAAGCTATTAGAGCGATACAAGTAATAGACATGGCTAACTCATTCATCAATATAGACGCACCCACAACCATAGGCGTCCAAGGCAGAACGTTTCTTTAGCGAGTGGGTAAGTCCACCATTTTACACGGTAAAAATCTGAAGTGGAATACATACAGCAACGTCCTTTATAAGCCGCTCACAATACTGGAGAGCATTGTAGCCTCTTAGGAAGTGGAACTAATGTGCCGGGCTAGATGATAAGCCTCGTCTTGTGTTAGACTCCATCACAAGGGGCGTACAGATAACGATTGCTTACGATTTTTGGCACGTTACGTGAAAGCTTTGGGACATGATGCCGATTAGCAACCAGTATCTAGGGTAGAAGATTCTGCTCATGCCAAAGTTTGGCATGCAACACAGCCAGATAGCTCGTTCCAGCTCACATAAGAACAGGAGCTATGCTTACCTGTACGAGACGACCTTCTTCTCCAGTTAGATGAGAGAAATGAACGGCGCGTAGCACAGCAGAAAGCCGGTCGATGCCGTCGGTTAGTTGCAAGCTTGTCAAACCTAGAGTAGAATATGAACTCCGGCTAAAATGGGTACCAAACGATGAAGTCACATCAAACATCATCGATACAACGAGTGTACGAAAATATGAAAATGCAGCCTCCTGGATCCCCAGTATGATTTGCGGGAAGGGCGCTGTCAGCTCATAGACCAGAATCGCGCGATAGAATCTACCACTGGTCAGCTTACGAGGTGGAACTGCCGGGGGTCAGAAGCTACAACGCTTTAACCCAGTTCGATCCCCCGAGGTCTTCATCCTGAGTTCGTGGAACATCCTCAGCGCGATCTAGTTCGACAACTTCGTCACTTCTCTACAGTGAGTTGAGTCAGGCTAGAATAAATAAGCCTTCAAGTGGACCCAAGGCGGCCAGGACGATCACATGAGAGAAGAAAGCCCGTGAATCTTGCTCTGGCTTGTCGGATATAATCGTCATAGTACGACGCAGAACAGATCCCAGCGCGTCGCAGATTCCATAAAATTGCCGATACAGAGCCTTCAAGTCCACCAAGATAGAACGAAGCACGCTTCTCTATAAACATGTTGGGAATGGCGCAGGATGGGCCCCAGTTCCTAGCAACAGATCCCCCGAACTCGCCTTCGCGAGGCGTCGGTATACAGAGAGGCACTTCGCCAGCAACTTCACAAGAGCCATATCCTTCTTTGTTAGGAATGGAAAGGAAGCGATGCCGTGGAGAAAAACTGCTTAGGCCGAGTTCGTCGCGACAGTCAAAGTGCTAGCGCCTATGGCGACCTCGAAGACGACATCGCATTTCGCGAGTATGAGGGCGTAATGTCAACGAGAGGAATAAAGAAAGTTATGAAGATCCTATATACACATGCGGATCGAGTCAGCCATTACTGTGCGTGAGCAGAATCTAGATCCAATCCCGAGCCTGCAAACCACGTACCGGACGCGTCTCCCCTACACCCACTTGTACCCATCCGTAAACCTTGCCAGCAATCTCTCGTCCTTTATTCTATTCCAAGGGTGTCAATGAAGCCGAAAGATTGCCAGCGCATTGAGCTTGTAGACTGGAAGTAAACAACATCGTCTTGTGGGGTTTCTGCTGGTTGATAACAAGCAGGGAGTGGACGACATTCTCTATCGTCTTACCAACGTTCATGACTTCAATACCAAGGATTTAGAGGGAGTAAAGATTGTGAGAGGTCTTCGAGTTTCAGGCACTACGTCTAAGGATGACGACAAAGAATGGATCGGATGGACGGCCCGATCGCACAGCCGGAGTCTTTCCCACCACCTGATAGAAAGATCTTACTAGGAGTCCAGCGAATCCAGATGAAAGCTGAGAACTAGCGAGGCCAGATACATTCGCTCAACACGGGGTCATTCTCAGATGTCTAATTCCGATGGTATACAAGCGTCTGCGCTCAGACCCATACATAGATTAGAGAAAAAATACACTGATAT
>JASFDH010000154.1:0-33269 GCA_036937195.1 Nidularia pulvinata | reverse complement strand
CCTGCATATAAGTATGGTACAAAACAAGCACAACATGTAATCCTCATGTTAAAATTCACAAAAATTTACGTCTCTTCTAGTTCGGGCTCCCCAGTAGGCTGACAGCCTGAATACAGGCCAAGAACATGCGGATTCCAATGGTATTGTCTGGTACAAATTCAGAGAAGAGAATCATGTAACTTAATTGTATGCAAATCACAGCGCTATACATTGCAGAGCTCACAAACGGCTTTTTGTATCGGTATTTAGCAAGGCAGTAACGATGTAGAGGCTATAGCAACGTCACGATGCTTACATTTGGTGTTGTAAGGGTAGCCCTAGCACTCTTGGACGGGTCGCTTCGGTGCCTTTACCGGGCCCGAACAAGGACTGAATATCAGAAACGAAGCTGGCAGTACTGGCCGACCGTACCGTGTCACCATAACAGCAATGAACCGCCAGGTGACTCTGGTGTCTTCACCACAACCTGTTTAATTGCACAAGCCCTGGGATCCAGAGAGATGAACTACCTGAGAGACTGATCCGAAGAGGACGCGCGTCGGCAAGTACACAGAGGAGGGTAAGTGAACGTGGGAACTGCTGACAGGGTGTTCCGGAAGATGTGTCGGCTGGGCATGCCGGAGTTAATCTTATTCGTCAGCTGTCTGGGGACCCTGTGTCCCTGGCTCAGGTCCCCCCAACGCTGACTCAGAGCTGGGCGTCTTCCACCGAGGTTCTACCCTTCAATAACAGCTTCGACTGAATTTTGGCTTATTCACTGCTAGGAACAGCATATAATACGTACAGCATATTCACGGACTTTGTTCAACAGATCCTCCTTGTGTGTCCGGATTCGGCTATATTTCAGTAGTGAAGAACTACGTTCGCATTTGCTGCAAAGAAACTCTCCTGTTCAGAATGCTAAGACCTTCAATCACTCTTCCACTCACCGTGAGAATATCTATTCGGAAACTACAAGGCTTTTATCACAGCAACCCTCTTCACGTCTTTGGGAGTCCAGCGTCACGGTGCATCTGTTTTTCTTCATGCTGGAGATCCCCATAGGGCCTCTTTGTCTGCAAAACTGAAGCTTATACCCTACCTTCTTGTAATACTTTAATCTCTTATTATATAACCTTGCTTTCGTCCAGCTTACAGATCTCAAGTTCGTCTTCAATCAATGTAAAAGAGTTGTATCTAAGAATGCGCCATGATAGCTAGCTCTCTCCTGAATATATCAGGTGCCTTCAGCTGTTGAAATCATTTCCTTGCAACCAAATTTGCGCAGATATGCTCTTTCCACTACACTAGTGTGCCAATACACTCTTAAAAGGCGTTCTGGTACTCTGCATTTCCAATTTCCCCCTCACTAGCCATTTACTATCAACCAGCGCTTCCGCCTGATTCTCACCTTGAATGATTGAATTATCCACCGATGAGCGCTGAACTGCCCTCAACACTCGAGCATCCTGGGGGTCGCATGTCTCGGCTAATCAGAAATACCCGTGCTTACTGCTGCCGTTTGAGCATCGAGTGATACGAGCTGAAGATTTCTGCTGAAACCCGTTCTACATCGAATGAGCCAGATTGCCCCCATAAGTGCGCTCCTTCTCTCGCCGGCGCTGCCTTACACCTGGGTCAAATATACTGCAGCGACAATAAGTTATCATTAGCCACCATTTGGGCCTCCAACTCCTCTTTCAAGCGGTCTTATCCCTCTGTCATTGTTGCCATTGGTGAAATTAGTGGAACAGGAAGGAGGATTGTGGAGGTCTCCGAGCAGATCACCAACAGGCACAGACGTGTTATTATAATTGGACGCAATTGCTCCGTTGCCGAGTCCATCATTTCGTTACTATAGAAGTTGGCCATCCCCGGAGGCACTACTCATGAATTAATCGAATGCAACGTGATGCGCATGAAAATATCGATGCCGCAACCAGGGATCTTCTCTATTGTGTGCCAAAAATAAACTATTTCGTGATGACTCAGGAAGTCGTCGACAAAAAGGTCGCGTTATATTTTTATGCATGGCCTACTTCCAGCGCTTAAGAAAGCAAAAGAGGATGGCGAAGATGCTAGGATCCTTAGTGTGCTCGGTACAGGTGGAGGCGGCGAGGGCGATGTCAGTGATCTCGGACTGAAATGATCGCACACTGGTGGCAATGTCGCATTTGATGCACCTACCTCAGATGGAGGTACGTGTTGGTTTCATGCGCTATTTTGTCTCAGATATTCCACGAACATCTCCTGCTTTCTATATCTCGGGAATTTGCATCGCAAAATCCCAGTCTTTCGTTAGTGCATCCTTTCCCAGGCTTTGTCAAGATGAACGTCTTTTCCCCTTCGCCATCATCACTTCTAAGTCTCCTGTTTTGAACATCCTAGGAGTGCTTTTCTCTATCACTCCCGAATTATGCGGTCAATATATGTAGCATGTGCTTCTCAATGCGAACGAAGGTGCCGTCAGAACGGGCTCCAAAAGTTAGGATATTAGAAAGTCACGTTACTTCGGGAGTGAAGATGCTAGAAAGAAGTTATACTAACTTATAGAAACATACTTCCCAAGTCACTACAAATTCTCCGTCTTGAATACGTTCAATTAAAACATCTTTATTGATAAAACCTGTTAAATGGCTGAAAGAATTATACCATCAGTTTCAAATTAGAGGCTGTTTAGATTGAAGTACAACCATAGCACGTAAGTACTCTATTTAATGCCAAGTGGCCTGGGTCTCCCCAGCTGCTACTAGAGTGCAACTAAAGTCTGCTCTCATTCTAGATCGATTCTGACTTTGGCCGTAAGTAGGCAATTTCTGAACGTTTAATTGCCATATGTTGAAGATTATTCAGGTCCAGTGCATTCAGGTACTTAATTAATTCCTGTTTTTGTCTTCAATTTAAACATGTCGTGTTTACATTTTCTCGCGCATTCTTTGGATTGAAATATTTCCTTACTTACAATATATTAATATAAAGGCGAATGATTCTCGAAGTGAAATTCTGCGGTTAAAGATACTATCATTTACCTTTGTGTAGTCGCTCCTAAATAATAACTCTCTTTCAAATTCATGTTACTAAATTGTCCATAGCCGAAAGAAAAGTACAGTGCTTTGTGGTCACTTTTGATTCGTTTTAATGAACAGTTTGAACATCGTTTTTATAAGCACAGTGAGCCTTATTTGTATCTGGGCTGCACTTCGCAAACATGAAAATCGCTAAAAATCTGCAACATGCTTCCGATATTTCCGCGATTCACTGAGTATGTGCCTTCAAGTCATTGATAGAATGGCAACCACTCAGCTAATGGCGGAAGAAAGCCCGGTGAGTTACCCTATTCCATTCCAGATATATGAAGATTAAGGATAGGAACGCGAGGGGCGGCGGCGAAATTTGAATTGGAAATAACTGCCGTTCCCGTACGCGTAGATCACTATAATAGGTAATCGTAACTACCATTTTGGACTCAAGATCGATGTGCTGCGCGCAGAAGGTCCGGCTTATCGGGCGCAGCCCTATACGAACCCCTCTAGCACTACAAATTTTACATTAGTAATATATTGAAAATTCCATCAACTTGAATGTAGCAGTGTTCATAATAAGTCGAATTGCTATTAAAAGTATTGCTTTGGGACACTGGATGATAGTATCTAAAATAGCTAAATGCTTGACACGCATGGCGCGGACGCCATAAACAGGGATATCTATGTCTATCTTTAGGGAGTGGAAACAAGTGGAAAATCAAATATTCGATTCAAGTGTGGGGATCAATCTTAAGCGGAAATTACTGGTTAAAGACTTCTACATTTGTACGGATAATTCCCTATTACTTACTGGAACCTTTCAATCCAGGACGTTCGAAAGTTCGTACACATTTTCTGCGCTTCGTGGCGGAACATGGGAGCTGATCGAGAAAACCGGAGAAATTGTTCTGCCTCCACTCGTTGCAGCTAGTGATGTGTCTGGCATCTTCCTATATCCCGTCGTGGTGTCTGCCGGAACTGGTGCACGTCATTGCATTGTGATTCAAGATCTTGAGAGTGGCGTAGATATGCAGAAGGACAGATAGATGAAATCTTATGATGCAGTTACTGCAGTAAGTATGACTCTATAGCATGATGACAGACAAGACAAGACTCCGTGCGTGCCCGCCGGTGTGTCAATTTCCGTAGTACTCCAAGTTGCGTTGTGCAGGGGCTTGAGTATGAGATTCAGGAGGGTAGTTTAGATTAAAGAATTACAGAAAGGATTTTTGCGTACCCAGCACCGAAAGACTAGGCCAGAGGATGCAAAGAGGATAAAGAATAATCTATGAGCATATTAGTACCATGTATCTCAGACCTTTGACGCCCCGGGACCGTATAGCCTCAGGTGGTATGTGGCATTGCTTGGTGTAGCATTGGGAATCAAACATGGCCAATGTGTGGCACATGCGGCTCCCGCCACCCCCTGCTTGGTGTGCGTACTGTCCACGGCAGCAGAATACGTTCTCCATTGCCATAGAATTTCTGCGTCTGAAGCGTCCGGCTATTAATTCAAAATTGCAGGCCGGGTAGACCTGGCTGAGTATGTAGAATTTCTTCGGTTTGAATTTTAACTATTGCCATATATATAAAGATGTTACGAGCAGTATGACGGCCGACTCACGACAGAATGGACAATAGAAATCGGGCTCATGTAATTTTGACTTCAAATTTGCGCAAGATTGATTTAAGATCTATTGAAGCTTCACAGTCTTTCAAAGTTCAAGGCGGCCTATGTGTGCAACAGGGTTGATTATTCTGGAGAATAGTACTTCACTACGTATGTATTGAACCTTACTGTGCCTAATTCTTCCGTGATGGCTAGGCTAAAGATCGTCGAAAACATACACAGCAACAGTGTCAGAATCTACGGATCCCGCTACGGGAGTACGGCACCCGATTGACACCTGCCATTGAAATAAGGTCCCCGGAACTGTATTTGCATGTGAGGCATATGCACTGGTCTCGCAGGAACCGTTGAAACTGTGCTTGTACGAAGGGCATTGATAACTAACAACATGGGTCTGCCGGATGTTTACTGAATGAAAAATTTGCAGGATGAGAGACTGTACAATTAGTATATGCATCCGTATAAATGTATTGGTGTGGATGCGTGGTCAGGCTCCCAGAATTAAATTGAATGTCGTCGTGGGAGCCGAACGGTCGAAAACTGTGGGTCCCAGAAAAACGGTAACGATTCCTTCAATGCTTAACCATTTTGATGGAGCGGTTGCCACGTTCACGACGCTGTCATGTATATATACCACAGTAGCTCCGTCGAATTGAGCACACTCCCCGCACTTCCCTTTCGACCAGCACTCAATGGCTGTGGAAGATCCAACGCACCCGGTCAAGATCGTGGTCACTTTTGCAGGGGTATATGGAGCAGAATTGATTGCTTCTCTGATAAACACTCTGTGAGTAGCGACACAGTTCCATCTAACAAATCATGGGCTGATGTTGTCAAACATACCAGTATTTACAGCCTAGCCCTTGTGAATTCCATTCTTGTTGTTCTCTATATTCATATTCATCTAACCAACTCAACTACAGTTTTTAGTTCTAAAATACTTCTATCTTCATGCCATACGCGATGGTACTCTGCTGAAGAGTTTCATCTCTGTTTTAATGTACGTGTTCTCCTATGATTATGTGACATTCATCGCTAACATAACTTTAATAGGCTATTAGCGACTTTAGAAACCGCATTCTCCATGTACCATGTATACTATATCTTCGTCATCAAACGTGGAGCTGTCGATCAACTGGATGATATTTCACCGTAAGTTGCTCTGATTTTCGGGAAATTAATGCAGTAATATATCTAGTATCGGATTATAGAGCAGTTCCGGTGAGCAACGACCGATTCGTGATAGCTCTCACTGCTAATCTGTCTTTCTAAAAAATAGGGCGAGTTCTCTTGCGTAGTGAGCATCGAAGTCATATATCTCGTCATGTTCATCTAATTGAAACATGTTTCAGTACATTACAGCTTTTTTGGCGCAACTGTATGTGATTTATTCATCGTAATTTCGCGCTTTACAACTTGGTCGTCCAAATTTCTTGATATCATTCTAGATTTTTTGCCAGCCGTATATGGATCTGTGAGTTCATCTAGTTAAAGCACAACGTGTTACTTATAAGCACTTCAGTTTGTCAAGGCTTCGGCAGTCGACTCCGCTTCCTTGCCATTATCGTGGTAAGATTTAAATTTAATATTCATTTGAGAACATCAATGTGCTTATCTGTGAATTATTCGAGGTCGCGCTTGCTTTGATGCAGATCGGTAAGGATTGATTTACAGTTTTCAAAGTTAATGATGACTCAGATATATTTATAGGTGCTGGATTAGGTGCGTGGTAAACTGAGTTAGGCTTCTCTTCGTCGCTAATACAACACCACATAGCACAAGTCATACTCATGTAGGGTCTTTTAAAAATCAAGTTTTCCCTCATGTTTACCGTTGTCTTTTTCAGGGCAACCAGTAAAAAATTTTCGAAGCTTACTCTGAAGACCGGGATGTTGATAGTATATCCCTTTGGTTTTAGTACTCGTTTCACGGCATTAATTGGATTTTATTTATACAGAGCACAACTGCTGTTCAAGGAGCAGGTGCAGCGGCATGTGATATTTTCATATCTGCGACTCTTTGCTACGTATTCAATTCACGTCGAACTGGATTGAAGAGGTAAGTAATAAATATCCATGTCTTAAATTTAATTCTTTTCTAAAATAATAACGGCAGGAGCGATTCTTTGATTAACAAACTGATTTTTTACGCCGTCAATCGTGCAGTGGCCACTGGGTAAGTTCTCAGCGATCTCATTCACATGACTATAAATTTTCTAATTCCTCTTTCGAAGTGTTTGTGCTGTCCTGACAGTCATGTTGGTGAGTTTCATTCCAGCCTTCTACATGCAAGATCCATCCTGATGGCTTTGCATAGTATTACTTTTGTTCGGGAACTTATTATTTGTATGTCCTCCCATCTTTCATTTTTACGCTGACTGACATCTATTAGTCTGACCCCGCTCCTCGCAAACACCCATAGTAAGTTATTTCATTTCCATATTTATCGATCGTTTCTTTGATCTTGCTCGTAGTATACGTTATTTCTGTCGTGAGCCTGTGAGTCTTTCGTGAATTCAAACCTTTTTTCGGAGCTAATTTGTATCTCAGGTTGACAGCGAGAGAAGGCCTTCGGGAAGATATGGAGAAAACCATTCATCTTTCCGACCTGGGTATCAATGCAAATACTTCTGAGTTCTCTGCTGTCATAGCAAATAACACGGTACGATTTTTGTGGCAGAATCAATCGAGTGTCTCATGTTATGCGACAGGAGAAGTCAAACAATGAAGTGTAATGACAGTTACATATTTCTATTGGTGAAATGTTACTCTTTGTTGAATTTGTTATTCTGGAGGTAGGACACAATGGACCCAACGGATCTTGATGTATGTAGTAAAAGTCAACTACCTCTTTGTACATAATTTGACTATTGATCAAAGTATAGTAGCTTTCCATTATGTAGGCATGTGTTATCGTCACTGCCGGATGGACGGTTCTGTGATTTGCAGAGGTACATCGCTTTTCCGTCTGCGATGCCTCCTGCATACAAAACGCGATGGTAGCTTCAGGCTTCCTACTTACTTCATTCGACCTGCCAGTGGGTAGCATGATGGTCAACCCACCTATTAGAAGTCCTGCCGGTGCAAATGCTCTATGCTTGTCTGTCTGTGAAAACAACATTTCTGCTCGCAGTATCCCGCATGCACCGAAAGCAAACTAAGTATCCGGCTGACTAATGACGCTTCAGCATTCTCTTATTAACATGTTTAAACCCTCAGGCACTCATCCGAGCTCTTTCTACGATATACTCCGGAAGGCTCCTGATTCACTCTTCCTTTCCACCTTCCTTTCATGATCCATGAAGATCATCGCTTGAAAATCAGCAAAGAAATTTGTCACTTTCTCTGGGTAGCACACTCACTCTGTCGCGCCACAAGCTGATAGAGCAGGATCACATTGCGGCTACAGCGAAAGTGTGTAGTTGCGGACCCCTAGGTAAGGAACTCTGCTGCGGATAGATTTCTGAACGAAGTTCTATTACTGGGGAAGTAATAGACGGACATGGACCCCGATGCATAAACATTCTCTGCTAGATATCAGTCGAACAATGTTTTCGATACCCCTCGTGGAGTATTTCGTACTCACATTCTGCGAGTAATACAGCTCCAGCGCTGCATACCCAGTGCTACCAAGAGACAACTTATCAGCCTTTTCCTCGAGTGCGTTGCTGCGATGGCATTCTCGTGCAAATCTTGGACTGTTGGCGCTATCCTTGCATGCGCGATATATATCATCGTCTTCTTTCTCTCGGGGGCATGCGTTTACGCGCTATTCAAGCTGAGGGGTCTTACAGCCCATCGAAATCAAATCGCCTACCTGTTCAGATTCATCTGCGCGTTGTTCTCACTCGGTACAGTAGTGATCACTGCAAATATCTCTGTTGGATGGACAGGTGCTTACTAATTGGACTGTCCTGAACATTCGAATTTTGAAAGGACCTTCTTGGCTCTTATGAAGACGGGAACAGCTTGCTTCATGGTCTCGAATTGGGTTGGGTAGGCTTCTTGTTCCTGATGATCTTTTGGTTTGATTGACTGATTTCATTCAACTCTGGCATTGCCGAGTATATAAGCTACGGTTTCTCGAGACGTGGGCAATTTTTTCCGAAACTGCATCATTATAGTTCTCGTATTGAATCTTGGTGTGTTGGGGATATAGCTTCTGGCTATTAGTTCGTTCTGCTTAATAATATGCCATGTCACAGGATTTGGGTTTTACCTCCCAGTGGAATTCAAACGACGTCACTACGATTCAAGTGACCTCTCAGTGTCCATTCCTATCTGTCTCCATTGCCGTGGCTGTACATCTACTATTATCGATCCTGACCATTGGTGTTCTGTTAACCCAAAGGATCGAAGGAAGGTCCGATGGTTGTCAAGGTGGTGTTTCGCGAACCGAAGTTCAGCTGTATACATTGCAATCGATCTCCTTACTGTGGATTTTCTTCATATCAGCAGCTCCCATCGCCGCTTTTGACATTTTCCTTCTGGCTACATATGCGCGAGGAGATCAAGTTGCTTATGTCCCCCTTCAATGTCTCGTTCACATCCAAGTAAGAATTCAGCTTGAAACTTTCCATGAGTGATGTCAATTTGCATTGACAATAGGTTATTTCTGCTCTGATGATTATTTTGTGTATTGTGAAAAACCAAGATTGTTTGAATATGGCCACCGATGAGTTGTTGGCATCTATCTCTGAAAGATCCCTTTTGGAGGTTATATGATGCTGAGAGATGATCCTGGATTTTCTTGAATAGCTATTGGTGTTGAGGCTGATCTACACTTTGCGTTGTAGCAAGAAATTCACGAAGAGACTTGACGAAAGACGAAGTGGATATGTGTTGTCGGACTACACAATGACTAGTAGTCCCCTAGAATTGTTCTGAAATGACGGTACATAGTTTTACTACATACATAATTTATGCTCACCATGCATTTATACTCGTCCTAAATTGAAGAACGTAAGACGTTCGCTCAGAATTCAAACGTTCGACTGGGTCGCCTACAAAGCTACTTGTTTATCGGTACCTGTATATCTGATTGCGTTTTAACGTTCGCGGAAGTGGTGATCATTCTTATAGGGATTAAACAAAACCTAGGAAAGATATCGTATTCCGAAAGCCTAATACTACATATCGCCTGTGTAGAGTTGAAAATATGCTTGGAACTCGCATTTGGGTGAGCTTTTTTCAAGAGGGAATATGCCTGTTTGAAATTCCAAGGCAAACTCTAACTGAGTCTCCTTCCGGCACGCTTAGAAGACGTTGGGAAGATCTCTCTGACTCTCACGTCGAGCACGCGGGTGCAGTCACTTGTCTATAGGTTCGGATATCTAGGGATCCAGGGACCTTCCATCAAGGGATCGGTTTTCTCCACTCCAGATATCCAAGGAAACGATGAGGAATGATTTGAGAAGCTCACAATCCAACTACATAGGTCTTGAAGAGCTTCGGGCTGAGTCATTGGTGCGACCCTTTAGAAAAATAATGATGTTGTTCGGTGCCTGTGATACTATACCGGCCGCGGAAGACGACGGTTTCTCGTACGGGATGGGCATGTGATTCATGTGAACGATAGTTTGAGTATAGAGTTCGAGGGTGAAGGAAGATATGAGAGTCTCAATGATAGGGAGAAGCTTGAACGCAGGTGGAGCAACACCCTATGGATACAATGAATTCAGATCCGAGCCCCTGCCCAGAAAGACTCCATTCATATCAGCAGATTGGCGGATCGCATACTCCTAGAAGCAAACTGAAATACTCCTCGTCAGAAAAACATTGACCACGAGTGAACACGCCTCCCGCAGAGGTAATCCAAGACCCAAACCCAGTGGCGCATCGTCCAGCATGGCAGGAATATATTTATAGACAGTCTGGACGTCATACCACGCATTCGAGTCTGCGCACCGTCGGACGTGTTCGGACTTCCCATCATCGCTCGACGCAGCCTGCAGAAGCTCCTAACTCCTGTAAGTCTTTATCTCGAACTATAAACCTCTCCTCTTTGTTCTAGCAAACAAGGTACGTACCCCTCACAAAGTGACAGCCCCAATGACCTCTCCGTTCTGGCCGCCCCACGAGCGGCGTCCATCCCCGTCTCGTCTGCGCGGACGGAGTCGTGTGCCCGCCCCCTCTTCGTGCTCTTGCTCCGGATTTCGGGCTTCCCTAGTTGATGGCGATAAGCCTTGTCCTGGATGGTAGGTCGTGTGCACTGGCCATGCGACACTTGCTACGGGCTATCTTCGCCGACGAAAGATGTAAAGTTATGGAGTGTCTTTTGCTTACTCGTGCGTGGTTTCTGCCGTTGAACCTTGCCCGACAAGTTGATAGCGGTGATTATCTCTTCTAGTCTACGTCAGTGGCTCGTGCTCGATAAGGTAAAGCACTATCCTACCCGGTTCTGTCTTCCGTAGGTATTAATAGTTTTGACCTTCGGCTGCTCCTAGCGCTTCTTCGAAGGGCACTCAAAGAGCATCTGCCACGGGCATATTGGAAGGATAGTGTTAAGAAGCTCGAGCGAACATGAAACTCGGGACCTAATCGATTGTCCCGGTCGTGCTATAGACAGGAGGGTATCCACGGCGCATTCACGGATGGTTGCAGCTTGAAGCGTCAAGATAAGCAAGCACGCGATATGGATTGCGATCTCTATCCCTGGTCCCGTCCGGCGATGCCTTCATATTGCAGCATTGGGCTTGTTATGGGTGCCCGTTTGCACCAGCATGGGTACTTACAACCGCTAGGCTTGCATAACTCGTGGACGTGGGAGACAATGCATAGCCTCGCCTAGGTCTTGGTTTGAGAAGGTTTTGAGGCAGGAGCATTAGTAGTGGGAAACGCGGCGATAATTGCCCTTGGCGGGAAACGAGACGCCTGGACACGCGCCGGCGACTTTACCTAAATCAGTCTGCCACCAGCCGAAGAACTCAAGCTCATAGCGTGCCAAAAGACGCTGCGCCGCAGACAACTCGATGTCGATCCTGGCGGGGGGGTAGGTTGCATAATTGGCTGCGGCGACGCTGGGCATGCTCGTGGGCCCCGTCCGAGTCACTTCGTGCCGCTCCCTCGAGCTTGAAATTGTTGATTCCGGCCAACAAGGAAATGTGACGGATGATGTCACACAAGCCATCGCGTCCGGCAACAAGCCGGACATAAAGACGATTTGTCACATCACCCGTATGCAGACGGCTTCAATAAAAACGGTTGAGGACGGCGCGCTGCCTCCTTGCTGCCATAGTTCTTGTCCCCCTCTTCCTCCTTTTCTCGCCTCCTCGGTTTACTATGTCAGCGAGGAGGGATTCCTGGGTCAATAACTACGAGGAAGTCGACTTCCAGGTGCCTTATCTGCAGCAGCCCTCCTCAAGCCGCGCCTCCCTTTACGAGAAGGAGCGTATGCTACCAGACTCCTCGCCTAAGGTATCCGCTTCCCAATCTGACGGGACAGATACCCCTCTCCGCTCTTCGGACAGTTATATATCCCCCCCACAGCCCCTCCAGCACGTCAGGATGTCCCACCTCCGTTCACCCTCCGGCGCCCCCTCAAGCCAAGAGTCGTCGTCGTCGTCCTCTCCGGAATCTTCCCAGGCACATCATGCACCCTCATCTGCCTCTGCCCCCTCTCCCCCTCCCGCTTCTGTTCCCATCCCCGACCTAGCGCCCAACTTCGCCCGCACACCCCGTTCGAGCTCCTTCAAAAGCTTCGCCTCATCCCCACTCAACCCGGCCGTCCCCCATGTCTTATCGCCGTTCACCCGCCCCGGCTCCAATGGCAGCGCCTATATCACCCGGATCCCGTCGGAGGACTCGCGCGCGCTCTCAATAGCCGCACCCTTCGCGCTGAACGCCCACGGCACCCGCGGCAGCATGGTCCTCTACCGCCGTACAGACGACCATGATGATGCTCTCCTTCCCCCGGCGTTCCCTGCCACCCGAGGGTCCGTGTACTCCGCCTCTGGCGATTCTATTGTGTCGCTATCGTCGGATTCGAAGTATCCGACGGGGATACTGGCATCTGAACGTGGGCTCGTGGCTTATGCTTACGATCCAGCGCTGGACGATGATGAGCCAGAGAACGATGAGGATGCATTGCATGACCCGGAATCGAAGGTGGTTCAGATAAAGGGAGCATCGTTGTCGTGGCGAGGAATCGCCAATATCGTTGCCATCACTGCCCTCATCTCCGGGATTCTATCGCTCTTCGTGGTGTACCCTGTCGTCTCCTTCTATCACGACAATGGGCGGGTTGAGCTTATCGCGTTCAACAGTCGTATTAACTCAAGTGGTCAAGCTGTCACAGAGAGTTTCGATCCTAGGGACCAGGTTTTCCTTTCGTGCGTGCTTATCTAGTCCTACTCTACGAGCCTTCCCCCTAATTCAGCTCAACTTCAGCTCCCCAGGCCAGGAAATCGATCCCGATACGCCATTGAACGTAAGGACCCGAAGAAGTGATGATGGGGTGATATACGATCTTGTCTTTTCGGACGAGTTTGAAGCGGAGGGACGAACGTTCTTTGCAAGTGTGTTATCATCAATAATATTCTCTTCCTTCGTTGTGCGACCACGCTTTTTCTAGGTGACGATGCGTTCTGGGAAGCAACCATCGGAGAGATGTACAGCCCCGAGCAGCTCATTACTCAGGACCGACATATACTCATACGCTCAGATCGGCTGGGGAACAAAAACATGGGCGGTCGGTTGAGGAGTAAAGCACCTTTTTGCCTGGGTGGGGGCTTTGTCGAGGTCGGCCTCGGGTCATCTGGTAAAGATCATCAGGAGACTCGATTGATTTACGTGAGTACATCTTGCGCGCACACTTCCTTGATCCCCACTGACTACTTGTCTTTTGTCTATTCATAGTGGGCGGGCGAGTCGTGGCTTTCGGGCGCTGCGGGGCATATCCCCAAGGGGTCGAGTATGGGGGTGGACACGGTGGTGACTCTGGACTTGGGCATCGCAGGTACCTAGCCCTTATCATGATAGAGTTGGGGGCATAGTTAAACTCATTGACTTTCCTTGTTCGCGTAGCCGAGCGCTTAGCTAGGCCATCGACTCCTTTGCCCCTGCGCGTAGACTTCGTGCGGTTCTATCAGCGGAAACGTGCTCCGCACGCGCCTCGTTGCAACCAGCGGACTGGTCGCCCTATGACGGCGATCCTGGATGCCCATGACAGTAGTACGTGATCAGACCTTTAGTAGCTTCCTTTTCCGTCTCACCTACTCGCTCGCTCCCTTCCCCAGTGCTCAGCCGATGATTCAAGCAGCCTACCCTGGATCTTCACGTCTTTACGTTCGTTCGTTTACCCCAGCATCATCCTGGATCATTTACGCACCAGCGCTCCTCATTCATACCCATCATCCACACATTCATTCATCATCAGCATGGACCATCTACACTTCGATTGCCTACGTACACTTATGTTTAATGATCCTTCATATTAATGCATACCCACCCACTGATACTGCTCTAGCAATATAGCTGTACCATATAGATATCCTATCGTTATTCTTCCTCGTTTCTGCTAGTTACGACGTCCACATTTGCACTTTACGGGACTTTGGCTTGGTGTTACTTACTGGTTTGATTGGACTTCGTTTGTGACGTTTGCTCTCCGTTCCGGGTTCGTATTATTAATTCCTGCAGTGCTAGTTAGTGTACATAAAATGGATGTACTCGAACACTTGTAGTAAGTAGAAGTTTAACTACGGATCGACGATAGCACGTATCTCCAATTTGTGAGTGATGAGAAATATGTGCACTGCCACGGAATCACGGATTCAGAATGTCGGTTGTAGCTGGCGTATCGTTATCTGTTTGTTCACCTCTACCAGGGGGTCTATATTAGGTCACCCATTACAGGACTTCAAATTTGTCTCAGACCTCTCTATCGTCATAACTCCTCTCGTGGGTAATCTTCTGTTCCTTGCTTAACAAAAGAGTTCATGCAGCTCTGTGCCTCACTGTCAACTACAGGCAATATCCACAGCTATGCTCGAATTCCATCTTGATGGACAGCAGAAACTCGAAGGAAATGGTCCAATTTGGCTTTGGTATGCACAGCCTCTGACAAGAAGCTCTTCGCAAAGTTCAAATTTGTACAATATTGATTCTATTCCTTTCCTAACAGTATGGCGCAGCAAGCACGCAAAAATTGTCGCGTCTCTTGTACGCTTGTTGTAGTCCCATAATTGATGGAATGAATGGACCCACAGCTGGTACATTCTCCTAGTGTGGCGCGGCGAAAATTTTTCAGCGCATTATGCTTAAAAGCTCGCTTTGATGCTTTCCTGATCTTCAACATTACCTATGCCCTCAAAGTTCTGGACAACGATCTTCCCTTCTCATCGTCGGGCTCATCCCCGCCGTTCGGCTCAGATGGACTGGATAGACAACGCCATAGCCACTTCCAGGTTGATCGTAAATGCTGGTGAACTCGCAACATTCCCATTTCTGGAGGGTGCGGCTGGGATATTCTTGAGCTTTTTGGAGCCTATTCAGGTTGGCTTTTATCCTTCTTATCTGAGCGTCTTCTCAACCTTTGTCAGCGTGTCAAGGAAAACCAGGACGAATATAAGATATTGGTGGAGAGTATTGTCAGCATCCTCGAAGTTTTAAACCGAGAAGTTACTGTAAGCAAAGTGTCGCCTACCTCTCCTCGTTTTAGTGAAACCTGCATAGAATTCCAAGAATAAGTTGACACCGATCGGACGTTCGAAATCGAAGCACTAATCGAAATCCCAACATCTTAGTTGCTTGACTTGCATTCAACGTGATGTAAGCAATCTTGTGAAGGGGTCCCGAAAATCATGGCTGAAGCAAGGGTGGACGGCAAGCAGTGTACAGGAGGTAATTGCTAGAGGGCAGAGGAAGATCAACGATTTGCGACATAACATTACCGTAAGCCATGTCTCGAGCTAAATTGAAGTTGTATTCTTGTTCATCCTTCGATAGATGGGCAATAGCGCTGCCGCACGGATAGACTTGGAACAAATAGAAAATGCTGTTGTTACTCTTCACGCTACTAGCTTGGAAAGCGCCGAATTCGAAGGACTCGATATCTCTGATGTGAGCCAACTCACAATTATGGTATTACTATATAATCTAATAAATGGTGTAATAACGTTCAGTATTATCAATTTATTCCTGGAGATATTGAACTCATCCGCGCTTGCAATGAAAAATTAAGGCATTCTGTACAGGAGAAGGATGGAGTGCAAGATTATATCGTTAAGATTCGAGCCGAAATTAAATCTGCACGGATCTATAACGGTTTGAAAGGCCTCAAGATGAGTTTATATCTTGACTCAGTAATTTCTACACGATTAAATTGCTCATGAAGCGCTTGCGAGAAGATTTTGAGCTACTCTCTTCTTTTAAGTAAGTTTCAATTCGTATGTCTATTTAATTTCTCATATTTTGTTAGACATCCCCATATCCTTCAATTATTTGGTATATGCAAATCTTGGAAGCGCCCTGCCCTCATATTTCATGACGGTAATTCCAACCCTTATCATTTAATTACCAATTAACACTGGCCGACCAGAGCTTTGGAACGTTATCGAATTCCAGAAACTATCATCATTAAGAAGGGATCCGGGTTCCAACCTCATCCTTAGTTCTAGAATGGTGCGTGATTATAAGCTAGTATTTTTATATCCTGCTTAACACCATATGTAGCTGAAGGAATATTAGGTAAACGATTTCTGAATTATACCTGTCAATTCACTAACAGATTATAAGGGGCTCAATCGTACCTAGGTCAATATCCTACCGATTGCATGATCAGCGGAACTGCAGCATTCAACTTTTTCTTGACTGGTTGTGGATGCCTATTAGGCACTGTTCACAATCACTACTTGGAAACCTTTGTCAATAGCAATGGCCAAGTTCGAATCTCTGTGGTATGTACATACTTATTACATCGTCGTTTCTTCGTGTATAAGAATAATTCACCACGCTTTATAGATTACAAACTCCTATACGGTACCAGAAAGGCTATTTCGGTCAGGGTATATGTTGAGGAAGTTTCCTACTGTCGGCAAGAAACATGTTAAATTGGTTGAGGGCATTTTCTGTCGAAAGGTCTCACCAGGACTGTTTTCAGTGAAGACTTCACTTTTGGCGTTCCAAAATATGCTTCTTTCCCTAGTCTATTTGTCGCCCGAGTTTATATATCGAGATTTCGTCATCGCAGGTGATCTGTGCCTAACGCCACTCAGACTTTGTTCAGATACGGTCTCACGAAAGAAACTTGGTTGTGACATGGAATATTCTAAAATCTGGATCCTTGAAATTCCGGAATCTCCCAAATTTCATTATGGACCTGATGCCCGCTATTGGCATGCAAGTCATAGGATTTTGGAAGAGAATTGGATGTGTAATGGTTTGACTCGGTAAGCAAGTAATATTAAGCATTCTTATAGAGCAATAAATAATAGGCTCCAAGTTTCACAGTCCGGAGAGGCTTTTCTAAGGTTCATGGGTTGGCTGAAGATGTAATTAAATCGCATATTCCGCTCCTTGATTTTCCAATCATCTCCAGGATCTGGTTGGCTCAGGCAAATCATATCGTCTCGCAGTCAGGCTCTTATGGCATTGAAAAGGGAGAAAGACTTACACTTAGTAAGTTTAAATTGAGCTATATGCCACTATAACAAATATAATATCTCTTCTTTGACATAGCTACGCATGCATCATGCAAGATACGAATTCAATCCTACTTCGAAGGATCTACCTTACAATCGGATATTGAAGAAGTTTACCTCTTTGTTGAACCATTGGTTTTAGATGTAGAAGGGACTGTCTATTGTCCAAAAACTTGGTGGTCGACAAGTGAAACTGGAGAATATATCATTTCAGATGAATGGAGCCAATTGCTTGGACTTAAGAAGCCAATTGTTCTTCTTTCAAGTTGTGGCATGAATTGGGCATACGATCACCTACGTGCTTGTGCTGACTTCCACAATGAATGAGGATTTGACGCGCAATTGGAAGAGGTAGCTCAGTTTCTTGAGCTACCAGTGCTCAATGTTTCGCCAGGTAAGAGTAAATGTGTCTATTTACACCTCATAACTGATGAGATGGGATGATTTTACTAGTTCCTGTTCAAACCGAGCGTTTAAGGCGGGGTTCTTTATCCAATATTTGTATGGAGACTAAAGCCAGCCTCCCAGAGTTATATATTATCAATACGCTACAGTGGGAGCCTGATTTTCCAAAGAAGAGGAGACGGAACAGTGTATAATATCCCTACAAGATAATGATGGTGAAATTCATCAGTCAGTTGAATGCTGCGACAAACTCCGATATTGAGAACGATAGTTCTATGCCCGAACGTCCTGGGTTGGGATGAGAAACATGGAAGGAAATATTTCCCGACAGATTGCCAATTATTCAAGTACTTGTCAGGACATCGAAGGTTTGATAACAGATCGAAGTTTCAAACTCCCAATGCCAACTTTTTGATTGAATGGGTGTCTCCCGGCACCTCAGTATAGCGAGTTGATAGCTACTGCTTCGAGTAAAATCGCGCCATGCGTTTTCCACTAGTGCATCGATCCAAAATCTAAGCCACGCTACTTTCCAGCTGTATAAGAGGGTTACTCCCACTGCAATCGACGGAAACCGATAGATGGAACTATCGAGACTCTAGAATATTCCAAATCAAATCACACATGTGTGGGTAGTGATGCCGATGTAGCAAGATTTGTGGATTGGAATATCCTTCCTGCCACTGGAAGTCATAGGCATTTTCTGCTACACCATAATTCTTATAGTTATTCGGTCCAAGTGGAAGATATCCAGTGACTTGTCCCGTTGAGACGTATAAATCCTTTTCTCGGTCTGAAGTTCTTCCTTGAAATTTCGCGAGTGGATACTTGCTATTGGGCAATTGGGTTGCAGGGAGTGTCGGGGCTCGATATTCGCGGAGGCATGAAGTACGTACTGTTGAGAGCCTTCCTGTTCGGCAGTACGCAGCGTGTAAATTGTAGCGGTTAGATTGCATTTTATCAACGAATCGAGGGAATTGGGCGAATTGAGTGAGATTGCGGATTTGTAGGTGTGGGTGAAAAGGTGTTGAGACAATTAAATATAACAAGAATTTATCGGCTCCTTGTTATCAGCAATGGGTGTCGCTTTCGTACTCAGAGTCATAGTTATTGCTATAAAGTTCCGGATACTTACATTGCACCAGGTATAGCATCTCTACAGTCCGATTGAAGGTCCTGCTGAACAAGGCGTCGCTTATTACATGGGTGTGCTTCATATTACATAGATGTATAAAGAGTAGAGAGACATATAGGGTAAGATGCCTGCAAATTTTTTAGATAATTGATGCCTCAAATTTGCACTTAATTTATATGATAGGGGATTTAGAATGCGCACGCTGAACTTTCGACTCGATCGTATGTGCCAGGACATAACAATTGAGGTTCAGCAGACGTCATGGCCATTGCTGTTTTTCAGACTTACTACGGAACCCATAAACATATCGCTGTATGCATTCTCTAGAAAAATGCTTGTTAATTTGAACAGCTTGTATTCGAGCCACTTCAAACCTCTTCTATTCAAGCTATAAATTCACCAGTTCGAATGCTGAAGTATGGGAGTCTAACTACCCGCAGTTGCAACAACTTCCACTTATTGGTATTAAACAGAATTAAAAAATGTATAGATTACTCCTGGATGGCCAGTCACAGCCGGTCAATCCCTGAAGATGGATTTGTTGGAATTCAATCCGGTACACCAAGGAAGTTTCCAGAACAAGGATAATTCGGGCTTGGTCTTGAAAACAAGTATGAACTACTTAGTCTCTGTCCACTTCTCCCCTTCAGTTGTCAAGGTCTGATTAGCCTGCACGTAGAATTCACCAGCAGACTCTTCTATTGAGGGGACTCTGCTTGTTTCTACATTCAAGAGCGGTGTTGGCGAAAGGTCAAGGATCGTGAACTCGCCGGACGCGGCTCCTGCTGCAAAATATCTCTCGGTCGAGGCAGATGCGTTCGCACTTCCGTCTCGAGAGTAGGTGGCGACATGTGTTCCATCTTTTGAAAACATTACAAGATCGATAGAGCAGGAATGACCATCTATATTTCTGACTTTCCAGGTTAAATCCCATATTCTGAGTGTTCCATCGTATGATCCGGACAGAAGACTTGTGCCATCTGGCGAAAAGAATAATGAAGTGACCGCACTAGTATGGCCTCTTAATAGGTATCGACCTTTTTGAGCCCATACAGAGATCACGGATCTACTCGGACCTATGCCGCCGCCGAAGCCACTGGCGATACAAACACCTTTAGGAGCAGCAGCGATGCAGAGCACTGCGCCTTCTTTGCTGTCTGTAAGCCTATAATCCACTCTTTTATCCGTTGATCTCCACATATGGAGTATACCATGATCAGCACCAGATACAATTCCAGGCTCGCTACTATCAGGGAGACGAGCCATAATTGCAAAATTTAAAGTTCCAGAATGGTTGGGGTAGATTCCCTCTTCTTTTCCATTCTTCATATTCCATAATCGAACGAGATTATCGCTGGAGATAGATATAGCGCAGTGATTTTCTGCTTGGATAGTGAAGTGCTTGGCAGTAATCCCGTTCAGTGATTCTGGACCAAAGTACTCCTGCTCGATCGCTGTCAAGTTAAAATCCCAGACGTGGAAAACGTGATGACGCTCCTCTGATTGTGATATGGACCAAACCTGCCCTCTTGAACACGCGAGGCAATAAACTCTTCCGCTTGCATTGGGTACATTGCAAGTAAGCAAAGAAACCCCGCAAGCTGCGTCCCAAATCGAAATGGTACCGTTACTTGTTCCTGAGATGATGTGCTTGCTATCTGGAGAGACATCGACAGCTGTCACAAACTCCTCGTGAACCATGGAATGCCGCGCTACACCGGATGCAGCATTCCAAGTATATATCGTATTGCCTACGATAGACAGAAGCCAGCGACCATTAGGAGAGAATTGGACCTTTGTTACACTCCCAGCTTCTGGTATATCGATGACGCAGATACATGAAGCCCAAGATAAGTCTCGCCCAGTAATGACCTTCACAGAGGGAATCCGACTTTCTGCCCGATGTGAATATACCTGCTTATAAATCTCCGCTAGTCGAGATGAAATGGGGGCGAATGACAAGGCGCAGACGTAAACTTGTGCCGGTGAAAATTTAATGGGATCGAAATATTCGACAACAAAACGATATGCGTCATTGATAAATTTCAAGCGATCATTGTGCCGATCATCGTCAAGGATTTTCTTGCTGAGCCTCTGTCTCCGAATAAATAAAGTCAGAGTCGTTCAATCAACTATTTATTACGAAAGACGAACCAAGTACCAAGATCTGACCTTCAACAATGCAGGCGCCCCCAAGTCGAGTCTTTTCATAAAACTCAGAGCTTCTAGCCACACTAAGAACTGCTGCTCGAGGAACTTGTCCAAATTATCCAGCAATGTAAAAGACCCCAAAGCGCAGGAGATATGTGTCGCCCAATGTGTGCAGGCATAGTGAATATGTGGTGGCACATCGCGATCAAGCCGGTAAAGATTTCCGCTGACTTGGTCATCCTCAAGAAGAATATTGAAACATGCGAATGCCAGACGCTCGTGATGATGGATAGGATCGATATAGAATGCACGATTGTGACACCTATCGTTGTCAGTGAGAAAGATGCATAAACTCGAATGTAAAGGCTTGATCTTCTCGGTGTAACTCGCAGCCGCTACGATGATGGATGAAAGGCGGCTGAACACAGAATGCGATGATGAATATTCTCGCGGTTCTTCGCTAGCAATGATATCCATAGCTAACCAAGTATTTCGTGCCAACGGCTCTTGGAGTATTGATAGGTTCCCCAAAACGTATTGGACCTGCTGTGCGAGATTTCTATCCGACTGCAGATCTTGCAATGGGCATGCATTTTCCAGAACACGAGCATAAAATTTGTCCAGATCGCTTAAAGCAGTACTGCCGGCGTAAGAGAAGTCATCTGATAAGAGGTGGTCTAGCACTGCCATAGCGCGATTCTCATCAGCTTGTCTCACGACAACATTTACAATCGCCTGAGCATAGATGAACAAGGCATCAGCCCGCTTCGACAATGCGTCGGCCATATCTGCACCTGTCCGGAATATTTCGAGTTTCTTGCGACAAAAATATGAGATATTCTTCACCACATCTCGCCGCGTCAAAGTATAAAGATGGTATGATATGCCAGAGAGACGAAGCACTTCGCGCATACGCTCATCGGGGCGGGTTGAAAGAAGTATGCGGAATGGAAATTGGAAACGGTTTCGCATAAGAAGATTTAACAGATTTGAAAGCTCAGACTGGGTGTCGTCTGTGCATTCCCCGACGTCGATTACAACCACGATGCGTGGATGAGTTTTGCGAATCTTCATTAATGGCTTGATGATGAGATGCATCAGTTCCTCCTTCATCTGTTGTTGGCCTGCGCGGTGCTTCCTAGCATATGAAAGAGCAGCTAATCCAATTGGGAACCGTAGTTCACGTAGACTGGCTAATTGAGAGGCAACAGTGTGAACGAATGATTGAATCTGGTTTTGTCCCAGACTAGAAGCAAGGAAGAATGAAGCCCCGAGGAGGTCTTTCAGACGAAGACGTTCGCACATTTCGTAGGCAATCGTGGATTTCCCATAACCAGCATCGCCACTGAGAATGAATATGGGATGATCTTCCAAGTGACTGCCACCTTTGAATTCCGCCCAATCCGTGAGTTCATCCAGGATTTCAACAAACGTTTCTGGAAAAACGCCTGAGGTCGTTGGGTTATCGCGAGATGTAAATCCGGCGTTTATAGGTCTTAAATCTTTTAAAGCACTCTCGAGCTCTAAAGATCATCATTATGGGTAGAAAATAAGTATAGATATACGATGAACATCATACCTGCATTTATTTGTTGTCTCTGTATCCAGGATATAGTCAAAAAAGGTGAGGTATCTGAGGGGGGAGGATAACTTACGATATTTTCGTCTACCTTGACTTCAATATTAAGCACAGATTGCAGCTATGTAGCAGTATTATGGTCATATTCGTGCTGCAATATATGATACTAACCATAAAGTTCTTAGTGGCTTCATCTATACTCGATTGCAACCCCTTCATTTTATTCGCGTTCTTTTCGCTGCGAACATATTTTGTGAAACATGATTGCTTCCCAATCATCAAAGCTTCTTCAACAAGATCATTGAGCTTTCTACACATCTTGATGTCAGATATTGGCAATTGGAAGATGGCACGACCTACGCAATTAATTTCGCTATTCGGTTATTCAGATTGGAGAGCGTTTTATGGGAGCTTTGATCTCCAACATCGGCCATTTCATCTTCCTGAACTTTTTCCGCCTCCATCTCCAGAATAGAAAGAAGGTCATATATCTTCTCCAACAGATCCCTTCTATCTGTATCGTTTCCTCTGGTAGTCTATGATACAGCCAAGTTGAGTTAGCGGAAGACTGAAAGGAAAGACTTCTTCACCTGAACCACTGAGACCAAGGTCGAAAGGATGCTAAAAGCTGTTCTCAATCCCGGAACCACTCCCACTGCGCTTGCTATATCTTGTCCCACCTTTAGTGCGCTCTGGACGCTACTCAGAACATCGTCGAAAATCTCAGAATTTTGATCGAGTTTTTCAGGAGACTCCGGTAGTAACATTTCTTGACTGCTTCTAGTATCTTGCACGCGGTATGGACGAGTGCTACGCATAGGCCAAAGGCAGAGAGCCATAGTTGAGATTGATATGCCAATAACCTTGTGGGGGAAGAAAGATAATAAGGCGCTCAAGTACTAACTGGAGCTGTCCGAGTCTGCTGATTAATTTGCTGCGCACAATCGCCCTTCTTGCTCGATTGAATGATTAGACGCCATACTCGGGGAGTATATGTCGCCGGACAATTCTGTGTGATCAATC
Organism: Nidularia pulvinata; assembly: GCA_036937195.1. NCBI lineage: Eukaryota > Fungi > Basidiomycota > Agaricomycetes > Agaricales > Nidulariaceae > Nidularia > Nidularia pulvinata. The sequence continues at coordinate 9,704 of JASFDH010000154.1, read as the reverse complement.
ATCACGTCAAAAGAGCACCATACAAGTAAGTAATTTATAGTTCGCCTTGGACCAGGGTGTGCTCCAATAAAAAGAGCTTTTACGACGTTGCTTGTACAAATAAAACTTAAGGAACAATTGCCAGGCTCGACTCAGCCGAGGTTCGCACTCATGGTAGGGTATTACAAGGCTGAAAAGCATAGAAATCATAATGATCTGACTCTAGGGCGGTATGTAAATATGAACTCAGGACAATGTTAGTTTGAGCTTTGAGGTGGGAAACTCGTGAGATCGAGCTGGATCAAGTTCAAATCCGATTAAAGATCAGCACATAGACGTACAAATGCAGGTCTCAAAGTTCAGAAGGCTACGATTGGGGAGAATAATGGCCCAGGGAAGGACTTATCGACATCGTTATCAGAGCTTACGAACTGTGACCCATGATGTGAGAGGGCTGATCAGCTAATACCTGTTTTCTCCGATGGCAAGTATTATATTTGCCAAGTGTTTATTGTCAATGACTCTGACCCTGGCTACGTAAAGTAGTTTCAACGATTTAAAGACTCAAACCGCTATGAATTTAGAATTTAAACATGCAATCATATAGAAAATAAGTTTCCTACATAGCACAAGTTTTTTGTATTTTTATTTTATTTTTATTTTTATTTTCAATTTAAATTAGGAGCTCTCTTACCATCACAGTTAATATTTTTCATATGAAGGTAAGGACTAAATGGATTATGTAATTCCGGAAATGAATCCACCGGTCCCTTATCCGATCCGCTAAGTCTGGATTTGGATATCTCCGGGTGTTATCCGTGGGTTCCAGTGGATCTGTAGCTATTTTTACAATTTTGCCGAGATCGAAGCTATTTTTTGTTGCTCGTTCAGTTAGTACAGCCGAACCTCCCTTAACACATACCTGTTGGTGGATGTCCCATAGTATGGGGTATGGGAGGTTATAGGTTATAGGAGGTAGTTTTTTGGTGAAAATGTCAATTTGGTAGTCACCAAAAGCTATGGGTTAAGAGAGATTTGGCTGTACAAGTGAGGATGCCTAATTGATACTCACAACAATCTCATAGGTCAACTGGATTATGCTTGTGACCTGCCAAGCTGATTTACTTGTTTCAAAAGATGCCTTACAAGCTGTCATCCTTTCTCTGTCTACTATCCTATGTATATCCCATCTCTTCAATGTGTTGATGTCACAAACTGGTCTTCCAGGGGTATAGCCCAGAGGTTCCAGATAGATAGAGTGCGTGATATTAACAGAGAGAGATTCCAGAGTCTCCAGGAATATCTCCAGTAAACGCATTCGAGTGCTACCAAGGCAGGAGGTCAAGATGGGCGATGGCTTCAGCTTATGTGCTGCGCCTCCTTCATTCCTAATGCCCAATTTACAGATAACAATGAGTGGGCTGATTTAGATATAATGGAGTTCGATACTCAACTTCCTGACCAAGGGTTGGTCAGGAGGGATCTCCAGAGACCGGAGATCTTGTTGAGCGTGTAGTGCGATGACAAGAGGGATGATACAAATAGGGATGACAGGGGATGATTCAGAGGTAGTTTAGAGACTTCATAAGGGTGTTGAGGACAAGATGTAGACGTTGTGAATGTAGATAGATAAGTAATTAACAAACTGAAGTACTATGATACATTTGAAGTACTTAAATACTAAAAACTCTAGATAACCAGAGTAATACACAAAGCACTACATATTGTACTAGTGCAATGGAGAAGTAAGTGGGTTAAGAAACAGAGAGCATATGATGAGGGGCTAAGGAATACGAATTGAATGTTAACACGAAGTACAAAAATGGAAATAGACCAGAGTAAACCTGAGTAAACCCAGAGATGAGCGGGAAGTCAGGAAAGCATCGGGATTGATTGTAAGCAATACGGAGATGGCGTGCACTGCACCGTATAGGGATATGACAGTTGAATGTTTTCCTGCTTGTATCAAAGTTTACATTATGATGTGCTATCATCTCTCTGTCTACTATCCTATGTATATCCTATCTTTTCAATATATTAAAGGTTTCTCCAACTTCCTTCCATTGATAATCCAGATTCATTCTGAGAGAGATATAAAGTGCATATGAAACCCAACTAATTTCAGTAAATTGAAGTCAATTTACTCTTCTTTCACATGCCAACTCAAGGCCACACTCTACATATCAGACCTCCAGCTCATGGTAGATCTACAAACTGCACTTTGGCATTGACACCATCTATAGTGGAATCTCAACAATGCACTCAGAGTCTCAGTCCTGAATCATTTCCAGGAACACCTGCTGTCTCAGCCAATGATGACAAGCCTCCAGCACTTAGGTCTCCAAATCAAACAGCAAGGACAAACTGAGGCCTCATCTATTAACAGGAAGGACAATCTTGAAGTATGAGGTTTAGATGATACTCAAATAATTGGTAGACATTTTTTATTCTAGTCAAAAGCAAAGATTGATATGTTGACCCAGCTGCTGCTTGGATTGATTGGCAATCTGATGCCTATGATCACTATGAAATTAGCTTACAGCATGAATTTACTGCAGACAGTTTTCCCCTTGGCCTCACTTATATCTTCACATGTAAATCCTATCCAGATGTCCATAAATCCCTGCTTCAGCCATGTTCTAAGACTGCAGAGGGTACCAGTAACCTTGTGAAGACTATGAATGCTTGTATCCAAGCCAAGGGACTTTCCCCCCAGCCAGCTATGCATTCCATGGATACTTTGAAGGTGATCACATACAACCCTGCAGTGCACTGAGCTCTCATTGCAATTTGATGTGCAAAGAATGGACACCCATTTAATATGGTTACTGATGAAGACTATCACCCAGAGGTCACCATGCTTTGGCCCAATACCATAATTCCAAATCCCATTACCATCAGCAGAGATATCGACCTTATATGCCTCCAGCTGTCTTGACATGTTCACAATTATTTCATAGTGAATTCCCATCTTGAATTTTGGCTACTGTAGGCTTTCTGAACAGATTATAGACTCTAAACAGAACTATACACCTTGTTCTTGATGGTTGGACTTCATACCTCATATCAAATTATCTTGGCTTAGTTGTTATTTGGTATTCACAGGGCAAAATCCACTGAGCAATTCTTGAATTTATTCAGTTGGTCCACATCTCTTTAACACCAATTATTTGAAAATTCATGAAAGTTCAAGCTTGACACAGAAGCTTGATGGCCAGTATCTTGCAGAAGTCATCTCAGAGTGTCTTAAACAATTTGGGTTTGAGATACAAGTATGTCTCATGGTCTATTAGGATTTGAATTCTTAATTAAATTTTCATATAGCTTTTTTCTGTTTGCATGGATAATGCAACAAACTGCAATAAGCTTGCTGGGTTCTGCCTAACTATCTTCTGACCTTTGTGGGTGATCAGGGGAGACTCTGGTGCCTTGCTCACATATTCAACCTTATTGCAAAGGCAAGTTGCTGAAGAATATATATCTGATTTTCATTAAATGAGGGCAAATTAAGATTTTTATTTTGTTCCTTTTCAAGAAACCTAAGCCCAAGAAAAGTGTTTGCATTGCAGCAGGTGCACAGGCTGGTGGGTACTGACATCCTGGAGAATCAACTGATGTTGGGGAAGAAGAAGAAATTGTGTTGGATATGGGTGATCCAGATGATGACAATGATGAGTCTGATGAGGAGAATGATGCAGTTAATAAAGAGGCTGAAATGTCAACAGAGGCAGCTGATGATGATGAAGGCCAAGTTGTCCAGAATGAACATGTTTCTAAAACTGTTCATGACAAAGCTATTTAAATTATGGAAAGGAAAGGGGTGTACATTGACAAGAATGAAGAGAAGAGTGCACTTCAAATATTTCCTTGTGTGAGTAATCTACTTTCTACAGAGAATTAATATTGATACTCCAATTTTAGGTTTCAGGCCTTGCACATTGGGTCCATGACTCATCCACCCTTAAAGAGCACTTTGACAAGTTGGTTTCTGATGATCTTGAGCTTGAGGGAACTCAGTGAACACTCTCTTGATATGTACCAACTTGTTGGAGCTCCAATTTTGACTGTTTGAAGTCTCACTTCTATTTTAGGGATATTGTTAAGCAGCTCACTGTAATTCCATCACTAAATCTCAAGGCCTCTTGTCTCTCTTCTGATCAATGGAAGATTGCCAAAGATGTTCATAAAATCCTCATGGTAAGTAGTCCATAATGTTTATTATTACCAGATAATTAATACCAAATGCAGCTCTTTGATGAAGCTGCAAAGATTTTCTCCACTGCCCAAGTTCCACTTATTGTTGATGTCATTCTAATGCTGGAAGAGTTATGTGAAGGCATGATTGCTGCCTGTGATGATACAGATAATGATGTCTCAACTGTTGTCCAAGTTGCTTGCCAAGCTGGTGTTACATCCACAATCTCTTCCGACATCTTCTGACACTCTCTGATATGATTTCCTGACATTTCTGCCTGTCTCCATTCATTGTTAAACACTGAACTATTGTTTTTGTTATTTGACACTCATGATACAATTACTGTCTCTAAGTACACTTCTGCTCAGTTACACTTCTGCTCTTGTCTTCACTACTTTTATTATGTGTCAAGGACTTTTATTATTCCTCATATCCATAGTATTGCTACTTCTGCTTTTATTATTACAATTAGCATTACTTGTATTTAAGTAGTTCATTTCTGTACTCTAGTCCTCAATTTGAATATCAACTATGATCACCCTGATTCTCTTGAATTCACTTCTGACTCTCTGACTCCTTCTGACCTGCCTTCTAGTTGACTTACCTCGACTAGTCTTATCTCATCCTCGACACTAGACTTGACCATAGTTGTCAATATCTTGATTACCTCTGACATGTTCTGACACTGGTAATTATCTTCTGCTATGTGGACCACTCACTTAAGTTAGAACCCATGAGAACTGGAAGGGCACAGCACATAAGCTGAAGCCAACAGTTCTTATCTTTAGCATTACAGTTGGAATTCCTTCCAACAATACTTCTGACATTTTTCTGACATAGCACTATTGTTACCTACAAATTCTAGTCCCTAGTCCCCCTTTTGGAATCAAGATCTGACAGCTGGCCTTCTGTTGATGGACAAATATTCAACCTTTGTACATGACTGCAACATCTATTTGATTGCCATTGGTATGATACTTGTTTTTCAAAATCTTTCATCATTAATATTCTTATTTACTATTTGATTTTGGGATAGTTTTATGCCCAGATAGAAAATTGAAGTGGTTTAAAGATCATGGGCAGACAGCAAGGCAAATCAAGGACATCAAAAAAATGGTGATTTCATGATGGTCTGCAAGCTATGCACCTGAAGAAACAGAAACACCAATCACTGAAGATGTAGCTGGAACAGTATTTGACCTAAATTTAACTGACCAGCACTGGCAACTGATGTGTGTCAGACACACAAACAATACACTCAATAGTGCATTGTCAAGGTCATTGAATCATTCTAGGAGAGGTAAGGATAAGGTAAAAGGGATGAGCACTGTATTGCTAGTGGAGAAACAACCAGCTTAAGACTGGGGTTCTGAGTACAAACAATGTAACTAAATACTACCTAACTCATGTATTGTGCATGTACTACTCATGGCCTGTGCATGTAAGTAATGATCAATTGTAAAAGAAGTGTGCCTTGTGTTGTCCTCATGGGTGCAGTTGCCTCATGTATCCATGCAGTTGTCCATGTGTTATCTCCAAGATTAGATGTCCCTGTGATAAGTCCAGAAGATAAGATAATAATAATTGCCAAAGGAAAAGGCAATTTCATGACAATATGCTACCTTATTTTAGACTTGGCATTCACATTATGCTCCTGTGGTTACTTAAGCATGCTATCCTCCAGATCATATATTGACCTACCTTAAAGAACCCTTGCTACCAACACCAACAATCAAGGATGTGGGTGGATATATGCAGTTCTGGTACTAGGCCTCAAGTTCTTGTCCCAATCTTGCATGAATGGCCTCTCATTTCTGCTCAGCACTAGGTGAGTATCAAATAATTATATTCTGCAACAATTTACTAATTAGTATATGCTTTACTTAGTGACGTCAGTTGATGCTGAGAGAGCTTTCTCATCAGGCCACTGACAGGTCGATTTCATGCAACATAATATGAATTCACAGACATTTAAGGCTCAGATGGCTGTTGGTTCATGGGCAAGGTCCAATTTGTCACTCAATTTAGGCTTCAGGTACATCAGCAATATCATTGACAAGGCCATTGATATTTTCCAGAACCCCTTTGATGATACTGGTGGCAATTGAGGTGATTATTTTGAGGCTCAGAGAGTCAGTGTCAAGTGTACAAGCACTATTCATTTGAAGTCATAAAATTTCATGTACAATATTGCAGTAGTGGCCTTTTTTGACATCTTAAGCTCTAAATCTATATCTCTATGATGATTTGATCATATCTGAGAAAGACATTTGACTGATGGATGTAGTTCCTTCTCAGCATTGAGTAGCATGGTCAAAGGAAGCATTTTCTGGCCACTAAATGAGTGCTGATATTGATTTAGTCCCTATTTCTGAAGGAGAGACAAATTGTTAACATTTTTTATTGGAATACTACATTACAGTGTCTATGAATCAAGTCTCATGGATATTTTATGATTTAGGTGCAACAGATGGAAGTAGATATGTCTAATCCATGCAGATATACTTGTATCTGATCCAAATATGGAGTTATCTGTGAACTGGATTTAGATAAGGCATGGTCACATCCATGCTAGTTCCTATATGAAAGTGCCCCAAATGCTGTTAAGAGGGAACCTGGACAGGGTGCCCACAACCAGGTGAATAGGACATCACATTACTTTAATTATGATCAAGGCTAATATAGATAATAACAGTGATTGAAATTTGCATGACAACTGGCTACTTCATTGGTTCTCTCCATCTCTTGGATTGTACTTTGGAAGAACTTGTAAAAGGCCAAAAAAACACCTGGAAAGCATTATCTCTAGCAATCTGTGAAAGTCTAAGAGAACTTGTAAATGACTGTCAAGTAGTACATTTGTGCAAAATCTGCACCAATGTCAGTAATTTTAATGTATTATGATAGCTCTATTTTTAGCTCAATTACACTTCTTTGAATGCAATAGCATGTGATGGTAATGAGAGCACAATGTATGAAAGTCAATTGCTCTTGGTATGCACAAGGAAGTATGCCTCTCTCTAATCTGTATGTTAACATGTCTAGGCTAATTATTAGAAAAATAAAATAAAATAAAATGTGTGATCTTTTGATTCTATTACCTGGACATATTAAGAGATTCCAAAATTTCAATGCATTTGAGTGAAAGGAAGTACCAAAATTCTATATGCAGATGTGTTGCCTCAAAATCCTATGGGGGCAACACTAATATATGTTTGTGACAATTTTATTACCTTCCTCAGTAAATATAATTGTGGTTACTGCTGGAAGTGGTAGAGCACATGATTATGAACCCTTATTTCCCACAGTACATCTAATTGTCAGTAATGATTATTAACTGCAATGGCTTTTGTCACATTACAGCTTCTGCTGTTTGGTGATACAACATACATCTTGCTCTAATCCTTTTCTTACATAACTACTGGTACAATATTGCAATTCTATAAATAGCATCAAATAATCCTGACCAACATTATATATGTGGTGTTTGGTGCTTTGCTGTGGAGTGCAATCTGTTGTTGACTTCTTGTGGCTGTTGCTATGCATGATGTGTCATTTCTATTGAATTCTGACAGCTGAAGCTGGTCAGGTATTGTTGTTGAGTCCTTTGCTTCACAGTCAAATTTAGAATGCTGTAATGATCAAGCATTACTCTACTCCAACCACCACCACATAACCAGAAACACTTGCATCTCTTTGCACATACAGAGTCTTATGAGTGAAACTTCAGAGATTGATATCTAATCTGTATGATTTCAAACATGCATAAGTTCATCATAAATAGAGGTTTATTTTACAATGTAGCAAATGGAGCCTGCAATATCAGTAAGAATTCAATGTCTTTAGTGCCTGCCTGCTGACTAGTTCAAGCTTCAAAGTGCTTTGCTCAGCTAGCATGTTTGGAGTATTCCATGATTTGGCAAAGAGATATCCTGCACCAAATTGTCATCCTGGAATTTGCAAAGCCATCATAACTGCAATTATGAGCTGGTTGAAGAAGTCTGGGAGATCAGACAATGTCTTATGGTTACATGGACCTGCTGATGTGGGTAAATCTGCCACTGCTCAGAAAACTGCAGAGACACTATGACTCTAGCTGGAAGCTTTTTTTTCTCTTGCACTTATGGTGACTAGGACAATGAAAGGAGCTTTGTGGCAATACTGGCTTACCAAATGGCCATGAATATTCCTGCCACCAAATGCTTCATAGTGCAGGCTATAGAGCAGGATCCCTCTATCATTTTGAAATCTATTGAGATACAATCACAGAAGCTTCTCATTAGACCAATCAACAGGGCCAACAGCTGGTTCCAATTCTTATTTAAAAGGTGGCCAAATATAGTGATTATCAACAGCCTGGATGGGTGCTAGGATCATGAGGCACAATGTTGCTTTCTGCATAATGCCACTCAAAAAAGTCCCTCTGTGATTCATCTTATCAAGTCAACCAAAACCCTGCATACATGATTCATTTGATCTCACAGAACTTTGGACTGAATCTTGATAGTTAGGTCTTGATGACTCTTACCAGGCACAAGAAGATGTCAGGCACTTCTTACAAGATGGATTCATGGAAATCCTTCAAAAGCATCACCAGTTGGGAATGATGGCCAATATTTCTGAATCAGAGCTGTGGCCATCTACAGATATGATTGAAATTCTGGTATTCAAATCATCAAGATATTTTATTCATGCATCCATTGTCCTTAAGTTCATTAATGATCACCAGGAACATCCTATCAAACAGTTAAATAACATTCTTCAGATACAGAATCCTGGAGTTCAGTCTCATTTTGCAGAATTGGACCTCATCCACATGCAGGTTTTATCATCTGTTTTTGATACTGAGGGCCCTATGAAGATCCATGAGATGGTTCTAGTTCTCAAAGACTTTGTGTATGCATCCTTTATTGAAGGGGTGTTACAAATGTCCTATACAAGTAACCTGCTATGCAAAATCTTTTTCTTATTTAGAACAAGCATTACATGAGTAGCTATATTTGGACTAGCCAACAGTAACAATAGTTATACTTAGTATATCATGCACAGACCATTGTAGATTACTATAAGTAGCTCTTTGTACTCTAGTATTGCTCTTCAACTTGTCACGAACTGGTCTTCCAGGGGTATAGCCCAGAGGTTCCGGATAGATAGAGTGCATGATGTTAACAGAAAGAGAATTCCAGAGTCTCTGGGAATATCTCCGGTTAAAGCGTTCAAGCGCTACCAAAGCAGGAGATCAAGATGGGCAACGGCTTCAGCTTATGTGCTGCGCCTCCTTCATTCCTAATGCCCAATTTACAGATATCGGTGAGTGTGCTGATTCAAATATAGCAGAGGTCGATACTCAACTTCCTGACCAGAGAGTTGGTCAGGAGGGATCTCCGGAGACCGGAGATCTCGTTGAGCATATAGTGCGACGATGAGAGGACTAATACAAGTAGGGATGACAAGGGATGATTCAGAGGTAGTTTAGAGACTTTGTAAGGATGTTGTGAATGTAGATAGATAAGTAATTAACAAACTGAAG
>JASFDH010000153.1:0-33282 GCA_036937195.1 Nidularia pulvinata | reverse complement strand
GATGGGGAATGCCGCGGCTGCCAGGGGTATCAGCACGCTAGTATGCAATTGCGTGCGGGTGAGCTGTATACGCCCCCAGCTGTGTTTCACGTTATTTGAATAGTAACGCTAGCATGATAAATAAGTATTCTCTACACTGCATGGATAGCCGTATACTCACCGAACGCGGGATATAAGAACAAGTAAAAATACAGGACGTCTGACGGTGGAGGGAGGAGGAGGGAGGGGGAGATGCGGGCACATCAAGCGAACTTTTCACGGTCACACGCGCCCCTGAAAAGGATTTCTTCCGACATTTCTGGTGATCGACATACGATCTCGCTGCCAGATCCACAGATGACCCCGCCCACGTGTCGCAGACGGCTTCCATGAGGCTCGCAACTTTATCTTACCAAGTATCCTGCAATCCTTCAAAACTACTGCTACAACGCCCGTCAACTCGTAACGCGTCTCTGACACGCCTAATCCCCCTCGCACCTCCCCCGCCCCCCACCGCCACTGATACAGCGCTCTCCCAAAAACTTGTGGCTTAGGAACGAACCTATTCCCTGACAGAAAACGTCAGCCGCAATCATACAGCCTCCGCTGCAAAGGCTCAGTATGCCCAACATCGCGTAGCGCAATACATCCCGGTCTTCTAGCGTCTGCAGCTCCTTCTAGTGCACGTTCGTACATACCCTCGTACATACAGCACGTATGGGAGAAGCACGGCTGATACCTGATGCCCATCAGAACGGCACTGCATCCATCTGCCTATTCGTACCAAGTTACTCACTTACTATTGTTGTGTGCGCTGTGTGTTATCGTATCCACACGGACGACAAGAGATTCTGATTCGAACCGTAACTTCCCGCTCACCCGCCCGTCTCACTACTCTATTCTAGCGTCACGGTAAATACATCCAATGGCAGGCGTACGACATCGAAGCCCACGGCTTATGTCCGCCCTAGGCAGATGTTCGCACCGTTCAAGCAGCCTATCAGCTTCTGGACTTCGCGCGTTCGCAGCTATACTGTACTCGGCGGTACCGAAATCCTCCCTCTCTTCTTTCACATTTTGCACACTGGCATTCGTCAGGGAGGATGTGATCCCAACCCCACTCCTCGTCATCGGGCGGCAAACTACATAAAGACCCTCCGCCCCGCCCCCCTCTCCGTCATCATTGGGATGGCGTCGACATCAACGTCACAGGCCCATCCATCCATCACGCTTCGGCGTCATCCTCTCCCACCGCCAGACGCCGCTGAGACGTCCGTGGACCAATCAGCGATGTTGGTATAACGTCAATTGGGGCCGGACGGCCGTGGACGAGCTTCGAGGAAGACGGTGAAGTGGTCGTTCCGCATCAAGTGAAGCTTGACTGGAAAGCCTTAAACGATTTTGCCTTAGATCAGCGCTCCATCAACGCTATGTACGAAGCCATGTATAAACCACTGACAAATGCACGCCCCCCCCCCACCAAAAGCCCGTCCATCCGTCCATCAAGCATCGATGCCAAATTTCTCACTGCATTACTTCAAGTTTATGTATGTTACCGTTATCTCTTGATATATCACACAACGACAATTCACCTACCTCCCAACAACTTGCGAGGATTAGTATATCTTCTTTCCTCTTTCAAGGTGATATGCAATCCATCATACGTTAACAACTTGCATACCACCTCGATATCTCACTCCACCAAGGGCGTTCACTTGTTCCGTGCTCCTCTCATCACACCGGCGTCCAACCACACTACTCTAGGAATCCAGTTCTCTCCGATAGCCATCTCATCAGGTATAGAACACGCCCGCTCTCCGTGGACACTGCGATGATACGCGCATCAAAGATTAATTTGGTGGCTTGGAGCACCGTCCTCGCCCGACTTCAGCCCTTGTACTCTAATATCGATCCATAGCACCACCAGTTCCATCGCCATCAAAGATACACTTCTTACAAGCTACATACACACCCCTTCTTCCAACTTAATTCTGGGCGCTAGATGGTACTTCGCACTGCAGCATCACGATCATGATCAGTAAGTCCCCCGGCGGTTTGTTCATCACTACTTGAATAGATATTGAGTCGAACATGATATGGTATGTACGATGATGCAGCATTTACGACTCGGATTTGCTCGGTGGGTGGTGGCGTCGGGGGTTCCGATGGCCTTGGATCTTTGGTCGACTTTTGTCTTCATCTTATGTTTAATACGCGGAATGCATCCGCTTACGAGTTTACTATTAAAGTACAAAGCACCTGCAGAATGCATGCCAGTTCTAAAAAAAACCCTCTTGCTTAGCTAAAGAAAAAAAAAAGGTCGAGACAAGTCGTGTTTTCCTTCGTTCCCCGAGATTCCTCAAAATCGAAATATCCTCGGACCTCAGCAAGTTCCAGTGACAATCTAACTTTCTCACTATGACTTTTTTTTTTCCACACATAATATCGCCTAAATACACCTCTACTACTCTTCTCGGCCTTCACGGTCCCTCCCCAACCCCGCGGCTTCCTCGACCTAATATCACTTGGTCTTCGCACACCGCCCAGCGCCCGTTTATAATTATCCTTCCAACTTCAACCTTCCTGTGGCGATGCCTGTCTGGCGTACCTGGTACCCCGGCCTCCTATGTAAGCTCTCGGAGTCTCGGAGTTAGGGGATCAGCGTGTTGCATCACAGGTATGTACATAGATACAAGAGTTAATGTACATAGGCACTAGGTGATGCAAATCCATTTCTTCGAAATTTTTTGTTTCCTCCTGCGAAGCTGTGCATTTATGTGGCTATCATGGATGTTATAAGAAGCCAGGAAATGCTATAGATCAGCCTTCTTTTTCTTTTCTCCCCAATGCGACTTCTTTGAGTCCGGGGGAGGGGGTTGAAGGAAATACACGAGAAGTTAAATCGCATCCGGGTCCTCGGGAAGTATGTGCCTATCCTAGCCCAGGGTGTCGTCATTACTTGCATACGTACTTGAAAAAAATTTATCCAAGAGCTTCTTAGAAGTATGGACCTTACTTAACTTGGAGGATCCGCGCAGTAGGAGGTTAAACGATTTTTCGCCAATGAAATCCCGATGAGAATTGCGGGTAATTGAGTTGGGTTTCAGGTGGCTGAGTCCCAAGCGCGGGATAGCTGGGCTTGGAATAGACCTGATTCAACTTGAACGCGGGTTTCCCGGAAAGGTGGGAAATTTTCTGCCAGCTAGATAAGGGTATGCGGGCCCGGTCCAGTTGGATGATAATGCACAGAATGACTTCAAGCATCCGAATATCTGCTTAAATAAATTTAATAATGGCTGAGTGAAATCGACAGTTGACGTATGCGTAACCCTATGGCCCCTCTTTCCACAGATAAAAGTCAGTCTTACCGAAGAGAGGACGTACGCCGTTACGAAAAATCTCGACACTGCAAGTCGACGCCGCACGAGTCAAAGTCAAACAATAGCGTGTTTATGTATTCGCGCTCCTTGAAAAGTGGCTGCCACAAAAGTGCATATTGCTTTCAATGAATAACGACTCGGCATGATCAAACGCGATGCGTTGCCTTCGTGGGCCGTCTTTAGGAAAGTTCGGCAGAAGCGAGGAGAAAATATCGTACCAATACGCTGTGATGTCTCGCACATCGTGTAGGGTTATATTTGAGCTGTCCTGTTTATGGATCTGCTCCCGAAATTAATACGGATGGCGTAAAGCGGAATGAAATGTAGGACGGCTTGAAAATCGAATATGTAGCATGGAGGTTCACGAGAGGAGTCATGCGAGGGTGGTAGGATGGAGGAGCCATCGCAGCTTTTGGTCGAGTGGGTCGGAAAGAGGACTCGTGATGCAGAGATATGAATAACAGAAGACGATCTATTGCCCAGTTTGTTTACCGTTAGTAGTTCCAGCCCTCCTGAAGTCGGGAAATGCACGATAAACGCTCCTTGAGACCAAGGTTCGAAATAGCTCGGCCTACATTCCGCTAGCAACACCCTGCCGCAAGCCGACAATGATAACTATCTCGTGGTGCACTTAGGAAGGACTTACGGTCATCAAAAGCCGTATATATGTCGCTACTGTTCCCCACTCCAGAGCAAGCACAGAGGGATGCCGTTGATGCACATAATGCGCCGCTCAAGGGACAACGGGTACCTGACAATATGGCATCGAGGCATATGGACCCGGTCACATAAGGAAAGGATGTCGTTAATGTGCTGCCTGAGAGAGGGTGGTTGCCAAGGATACTTGCTCGGGCTCGATGTCGACTGCATCCGCTAGCACTACTCTCGTATTGGAAGGACATTTGTGCATTGATAAGAAATGTCATGAGAGCATCGTGGTGGATAGGCCTTACTAATATCGCATGTTGAAGTCATGAGATTAGCTTGTGGGTGGTGTGACGTTGTGCCACTGAAATTAAGAGCCTGGTGCCTGCTGAGATACGAGCGTCACGATTTATCGAGAGAAAGATGGAGCTGTGGAAGTCAGGATTCTTTTTGTTATACCATGCCCGCAGAATTTATACTCTAGTGGTGCAACTGATTTCGAATTTAAGAGTAGTTTTCCCGTTGGGTCGAAGTGTGGTTAAAGTTCGAGTTGTTGGTGGTTTGAAGCAGGGTTTGGGTTTTGAAGTGACTGAACAGTTGATATTTGTTTGGTTTGAGAGCTGTTGGCATACGTGCATGCACAGCCACACGCAACGTCTAACCCGTGCACGTGGCCAGGCACCGACAATGCCTCTGTCATTGAGACGGTTGCCTTCCACACTCCTCCATGCAACCTTTATGTCGTTACTTATTTGCAATTTTAAACATCATGTCAGTGAATTTGTACATTCGAACGCAGCAATTCGCGAAATGATAACAGTATGTATATATGTGTAATTCTAGTCAGAACAATCGGAATTATGCCCACATCGCTCTGAATTTTCCTTCGAACTCCTTTAATGCCTCACGGACAACTTCGTATACCTTCCAGTCCCTGTCTTCCACATCACTCGGTCTCTTGAAATCTTCATGGTCATCACCATCATCGCCTTGTTCCATCTCCGCTGGATCGAATGATCCATAGCGATCATCATCGCCGAACTCTTTCTCAGGCTCTTCGCTTTCTTTCTTTGAAGCGGCCTCCCTGGATGATTTTAACAACAGCTGCTCCAGTGTCGCCTTCACCGTCGTTAATGTCAATGTAAAATCTTGGAGCAGGTACCAGACGTCTCCACGGCGAATGCCGTTGGCTGAAGTGAGCGTAGGTACTTGGCCATGAGTATAGAAGTCCAGAAGATAGGCATTCAAGACGTGTTCGAAAGAGCCACCGTCTCCGTCACTGATTGCTGTTAATTGTTCCATGGAAGGTATTGCGTGAGCGTTAAGATGCAGACCATCTCGTACCGTTGAAGCCAGTTCACTGAGGCTACTAAAATTGTCATCATGACCGGAGGTCGCGACGAAGACCGACCGAGCAGTAGTAGGGATAGAGGTAGCACTGAGATGCGCTCTGAAGCCAGAGAATACTCCATCATTGCAACCCGAGAACTCCACTCCGCTCAGCGGTAGTTTGGAATCGTGGCCAATGTGCGCCCCATATTCTGCGTCATACGCAATCGCGTAACCAGTGAAGATACGCAAAATTTCACGATCATGTTGTATGAGCACGTTTCGAGCGTCTTCGGAAAGAGGGGGGAGCACGATGACAGAGGGATACTTGCTGGCAAGAGCCATGAGGTATTTTTTATTGGTGAGCACCTTTGATAGGTAGCGTCGACCGAATAAATGGCACATTAATAGGATGAAATCCCGCTTCACCAGGGTAAAACTCTTCTGTTCGCATATTTGGTGAAGAACCCCATTTCGCAATAGCGTGACGAGAGCGAGATTGCTTGGCTCTGTATACTGAGAACGCAAATTCATTTACTATGATAGAAAAACGAATGAAATATGAAAAGTGCGCACATATAGATGAGCCGCAATCGCGAAGAGGTTCATAGGCTTTCCTTCCTCATTGACGAGACGACTTCTCCATAAGTATTCGATGCTAAACCTCAAGTGATGCAACAGCTGATGTTTGCCTACTTCGGAGCCAAAACTTATGTGAGGAAGCGCCATGATACTTCGCACCGCGTTGACGGCTACCGGTGCAGAATTAGACCCTTCCAGAAGGTTAAGAAGCCGCAGCGTAAGGGTTGAGGTCAGTGGGAAGTTCCCGGACAACGAAGGAAGCCTGGATAGCACCAGGCGCTGCACTCTCTCCATGGGAAGGCCATAGAACACGACATTTCCTAGAAGATCGTAGCCGCGACGGCCCGCACGACCAGCGCATTGGCGATATTAATACAAATTATTAACACTAATACTAGCTTCATCAACTATTTAAATATATTCTCACCATGAGCACAGTCAAGTACGGAAAATCCCCACAGAAGACAGAGGTTTTTACGGGTGCGTTGATTCCGAGCGCCAGAGTACCTAACATCCGTTTATTAGATGTCAGTATTCGTGTACATGTACAAAACTATGCAATCATTCGCACCTGTTGCGATTACGACTCGTACGAATCCAATTCGAAATAAACTAAATGATATTTATAAGTAAACGGAGCATTTGACAAAGAGAATGACCACCAACCTTTCAACCAGACTTCTATACCGTTTATTCATGCCTGAATGATGTACGGCGACTCCCCTTCGCAATGCATCAAGAGCCCATATTGAGGTACTTGTCCATTTTGCGATCTCTTCAACATCGCTATCAAGATCTGCCTTCGAGTACGAAGTGCGAACGCCGGCAAAGGAAAACTGCTGGATGGGATCGTGGGGATTAAAGGCGCTTTCCCAGCTTCTGGTATCAGTGGTATCAGCTCCAGTTGAGTCTGTGTCCTTCTTTTGTTTCTTGGCCTTGTCCGTCAGTCTCTCTCGCTCCTTAGACCTCAATTTCCAGTTTTCCCACATGCGTAGTTTCGCTTGCCATTCAGAGTTACTTGCTCGCCAGTTCTCCTCCGCATCTTGGAGTACGGTTAGAATATCCTGAGCCATGATCTCACAGTTTGCACAGTCAAAGTTGAATAGAATGGCAGGCTAGTGGGGTCAAGTTAAGATCGACTGTAGAAGAAAGGAAGAGAGAGCAACTGACGAGTTCTCCTTTAACGTGGAGATCGGCCAACAAGAAAATGAGGTTCTTTCGGAAGACATCGCGAGACGGTGCGACATTCAATGTGTCTGATGACATCTCCGAAATGGTGGAGTCCTGAACTTGATGAATAATACCATTGAGTGGGGAAGAGGCGCTTTTAGGATCGTGAGAGACGAGCAGAGACGACAGTATAGTTTTCAGCTGGGACTCATATGCCAGAATATCCTTTTGCCGAAGAAGGCCTCGCGCATAAGAAAAAAAAACTGTCGGATTAAGTTCATTTAAGTCCCGTGAAATCCAATGTTGATGCGAAATCAAAGCACGGTATAAATCGAGGGCATCCCGGGATTCCAGAGAAAGGTCGTTGGGAAGATTCCGTGCCCCAAACGCCAAGACAGAGACTGGATGGATAAATCGAGCCCGTGAACTAGCTTTATAAGTATCCAGACTCTGGAATTGCGGTTCACCGCTAAACGTGTAGAAGAACTTTCGTAGGTGGGAGTATCGATGTGAATGTTCAATAAACATGTGTTTGTACCCATGGGCTTCTTGGACCGTTTTAAGCCATTCGTTGAATATCTCTGGAGATCCAATTGTCGCAGAAAGACCACTAAATCAAGGTTAGGTTCCCAGAGATAAAATAAATAAGCAAGAACAAACATGATCGGGCAAGGAGCCAACAGGATGATCTGCTCCCATACGGCACCTCCTTCCTGTTGTCCGATGGAGTGAACTTCGTCGAGAATAATTCTAAATGTGCTTAATTAGAATGTGCAACGAAGAGTTCTTTCGGGATCTGATATACCTTTTAATCCGCGACGTCCAAACACGCGCAAGAAGTGGGGATAGAAGCATGATCGCCAGCATCTCCGGCACGGTAACAAGGATTTGACATTTTTGAGGATCATGAACTCGATAATCACGGGTATGAATTGCCCAGCAGCTTTCTGGGAAGATTTCGACATTAAGTAACTGCACACGGATTGTAGGAGAACACACTTACTTCCATTCAAGCTTTTGCTAAATCTAGCATAAACTTCAGCTGCGATTTGCGACACGAGAGCTTTCGTCGGTGCTACGTAAACAAGTATACCGTCATCTGAGTCACGCAATATCTTTTCCATGGCATAGTAGGAGATGAAAGTTTTTCCCGCGCTAGTGGGAGCTACAGTTGTCATCAGAAAAGCGAGAGATAACATGAGAAATAAACCAGGCTAACCGACGACAAGAAGGGATTAGTCATCGTCAATGCAATCCAAAACGCGCCGCTGCCAAGCATCTGGCTTGAAGGATACACGATGGTCCGGAGCGCTATCCATGCTTCTATCCATGAATTCACCAAACACACGCAGCTGCCATTCGACAGGGTGTTCGGTAATTGGCATAAACTTATGATAAAGGGTCTTGGTCTTGGACTTCACAAGTTTGACGAAGTCAAAGTTAAGTTGTCGATCACATGAGTCGTTGATAGGTGCTACAAGTTCTGTCGCATAGTCGCCGAAGCCAATCGCGGAAAGAGCAGCGGTCAAAGCCTTCGCCGCCGTGGGGGTAATGACACCTTGATCACAGATTTCCTTAATGGTCCACAAAATCGACACCGTATACCGATCGCGAATGGAGTCTGATTCGCGCTCCGACTCCTCGATCCACCGCAAAAATTCCAGATGAAGCCGGTAGAGACGTATCTCTAAACCCATGAGTTTCTCGCCCATCTTCTTGCTTCGAGATATGGAGTGCATATGAGTCACTTTCTCAGGGAGCGTCATTTTAAATGCGAGAGCAAGTTGGTCTCGCCACCATTTCTGTGAAATGGTCTCTTCGCTGCTGAGCTTTTCTTTTGGCGGAGCTTATCAGCGGAAGACAGCTTCGGAGCTTTTGTTTTACCGGATTTATTCTCCTAGGTGAAAAATTCAGAAATAAAGTGAACAATAAAACATTTAAGCTCACGTTGACTCTAGGCTGGGGTCGGTTTCGACGTGGAGCTTTCGAAGATTTTTTCTCACCGACAGGAGTAATAATGATCTGCTGAAGGACAGCCCCAGAAGCACCGGTCAGAGTTGCAGCTTGCGTTTGGAGAGTCGCCATGAAACGCTGATTCGAACGCAGCTCTCGACGGCGGCGGCGTTCATCGGTTGGCTTTACCACGGTACCTCCCATATGACTCGGCAGGATGGCTTTCTGGTTATGCCAATGTTGTGTATCTGCGAATAGACCCCGTTGTCGAAGTCAAGGACATTACTGGATACTTGTAGCTCTTCCTTTCCAATCGGAACATGTACAGCGGAAAGTTCACTATTAAATACGTCGTTGTCGAACGGAAGAAGACGAAATGGTTCCATGTCCTGCGGTGCAGTATTACCATGTACAGGGGTCGAACTTGAAGGCAATGGAAAGCGAGCAGCGAAAGCCAGAAAGTCCAGAGATGGACCTTTAATATCCGTCCATATATTTTCTGCTAGTTCGTATACGGCTTTCCCGAACAAATCTCGCATCTCTGTGACGGGTTGTGTCATGCAGAAACGAAGCAGAGAGGTAAAGACGCGACCGTCCACGTCGGCGGAAGTGTCCGAGTTTTCTAAGAGATTCTCCAAAAGACAAAAGACAGAAGGAAAGAACTTATTCGCAACGATATCTAACAGCTCAGAATTAAGCTGTTCCAGGGGCCGAGCGCGCTCTCGAGCCGACAAGCTAGGAAGGACAGCGAAGTGGACGATGAAGAGGTAAAAAAGCTCAGGCGGAACTCCGGTTATCATTTTACTAAAATACTTATGTCCAAGCTGTCGAAGGAACGAGCCATTAGTACAAGGCAGCAGGTTTAATCCGATTGACAAAGGCTTTAACTCCACGGAGAAAGATTGCTCTCTGAGTCGCGCATCTAAAGACACTTTAGCTTGATGAACACTAGCCCAAAATTGATGAGAGAAGCGGCCTCTGTGGTCACGATTCCGCCTTTGCTCGTAGACGAAAGAAAGAATCTGAAAAGAGTATATAAGCTAGCCAAGCACTCAGACTAGCAATTGCGCTCACTTTAGAATCGCGATATTCAGCGCCTTTCAGTAGGGCAACCGAAATTCCTCGTGATAAGATGTCAAATATAAAGATGCGTTGGGCGAGAACACATTCCGCGGTAAGGCTGTCGCGAGAGTTTGAGGAAATCCCTCCATCGTTGACGAGTATGAACATTGGCTGAGGGGATGGTAAACTTAGAAAAATCAAAAGAGATAATATAAATATTTCATACTTTCTTCGCTGCTTCATATTCGATCCATAAGGGGTCTTCTAGATCCTCGAAAGTATGAACCGAGATTTTATCGAGTGTCAAGAGATGCTTAAAAAGCAAAGTCCGCGCCAGAATCCGCGAAGCGACCTTGAATGAGGATTGGCCTGTAAGAACAGTGGAATGTTGGGTAGCTATGGTAGCTATTCATCACAACGGCCATGTATTGAACATGAGTATGCGCAAAAATTGGTAGTAAAAGTGCTAACCATTCCAAAATACGATCTCAAAATTCGCCGATCTTTGGGTAAACTGGAGCAAGGTTCGCTCTAGGGAGTGATATGCATGAAGTATTTGGAAGCTAGGTTCTGAGCGCATTCCTGTGAATATGTGAACCAAAAAGATGTTCGTGCCTTACCACTATCGCGCGCGATTGCAAGAAGAGGATCATCCAGAATGATCGTGAGCAATGATTCACCTGATTAATATTCAATCGTGTTTTCCGCGAATAGATAGCTGTAACTGTACTTACCATCTATCAAAAAAGCTTCACTACCCGCGTAGTCGCCGAGCAGATCCATCCATCGCGCCGCACGAGAGGCAGGGATGTACCAGTCTCTATCAAACTCTTCAACCGCGTCGTTCGCAGAACTAACATTGGATGAGGGCGGTGGGCGAGCAGCGTTTTCGAGATGGTCGAAGTTTTCGAGATCCATGAATATTAAGAGCAGAGAGAACCAACGTGAAGTTTGATGTCTCGTGTAGATTGTTATTTCCGGCCTATATAGATGTACCCGTATATGCGCACGGACCTCGCCTCGTGTGTTCTGCCTAATAGTTTGCCTCAATGTTCATATACAGCCAGGCAGGAAGGACGAGAAACAGACGCGCAGTGGTTAGGACGCGGAAGTTTTTTTAGGCGCGCAAGTTCGGTTACTTGAAAGTGGTTGAACGATGACGCAGACGCGGTGACGTGTAATCCTCCCCGAGTCTCCTGCCGTGTCAGCAAAAACTGTTGCTTCCTCTAGATTCTCTGCTGACCATCTATGCTCTCCTTCGCTAGAAGTAAGATGCGTAGGTTCATCGCTGAGTGAAATATAAAGCAGGACTGAGGCGACCAACTGGGAAGCAGGGCTGCAGTAGGATACGTCGAGGCATCGTTCTGGTAACACCAGAAGCAGCTTGCAACGTGCAGACGGCTATATATCGTTACTACGCAGCAAAGAATGCAGGAATCAGGGCTATATAAGTGCGTTCTTTGTCCTTCCAATTCTTCATCCGCGGTGCCTTGTGCCAATGGGTGAAACCATTGCCGCGTATGGATTCATGATGCCAGTTTACTAGGAGGCGAGGCATGATGCGTCCTGCGGGAGTTCAAGAAGGCGCTTCACAAGCAGATACGAATAGATAAGGAAGTGAGTTATCAAGCTGCTGTCCACAGTTAAATGCAAGCTGAAGTTAAAGTAGGTGCGAGCGTTCGCCTTCCGCGTCTGATGCCTATACCACATGGGCGAACTTTGAACTGGCGCTATAATTCGTCATCCGGGAGTCCGGAATTGGTTTCCGGTAGCCAGATATCCCGGACCGCTCTCAGCCGTTGGAACAACTATAAATATACACCGTAAATACCCAAAGCTTCGTTCTGCTCGACACTTCTTATCGATATCCAGCTCACAGATACTCTCTACAATGTCCGTACCATCCGTCAAGCTCAACAACGGGCTCGAAATACCCGTTATCGGTCTCGGTGAGTGTCGTTCTTCGCAAGCATCAGCAGTTCTCGCTGCCGGTGTCACTGCGGACACTTGTGAGAAACGATAGGAGCTAACCCATTAACGATGGTTTCGTCCGGCAGGTACCTGGCAGTCCCCGGCCGAGGAGGTCGTCGCAGCTGTGTCCTATGCCCTGAAAGATGCTAGATACAGGCATATCGATTGTGCTTGGTGAGAATCTCTGAATCCCGTCACCAGTGCGACAAGCCCGAGTCTGCATGCCAGCTAACCCTGTACGTATGCAGGGCATATGGGAACGAAAAGAGCGTCGGAGAGGGAATTCGTGCCTCTGGTGTCCCTAGGTCTGAGATCTTTGTGCGTATACGTCTCTTACTTCGCTCCCTCTCCATGGCATTAGTTGACTGATCTCTCAAAACCTTATCGTATCAGATCACCAGCAAGCTCTGGGGGACATTTCACTCCCGCGTCGAGGAATGCCTTGACCAGACCCTTGCGAACCTTGGTACTGATTATCTCGATCGTAAGTTCTGTATCATGATATGGTGGCACAACAGACAGCAGACGTGTCGGAGGTGATAACACCTGCTGTAACTGAATCTTTCCACTTTTTCTGCTATCAGTGTACCTCATTCACTGGCCTATTCCAATGAATCCCAAGGGCAACCACCCCATTATCCCAACGTTGCCTGATGGCTCGCGCGACATCGACCATTCTTGGGACTTGAAGGACACTTGGAAGCAGATGGAGGCGGTCTTGAAGAAAGGTGACGGCCCACACTATCTCACGTGTGCTAGATGGCGCGTCATTCCGCCAAGTATTGATCCATTCGTCCGGACTTATCTAGGAAAAGTCAAGGCCATCGGCGTCTCCAACTTCTCCGAAGTCAAACTGGAGGAAATCCTCTCGACGGCGGAGGTTATCCCGGTAGTGGATCAGGTAAGTCCTCCGGTTTTTTTAACTAAACTAAAACAGTCATCTCGCTGTGATTACATTCGTTTTACTGATTTTAGTTTTTCCCCATGAACTGACAGCTCGAGCTCCATGTGTATAACCCGCAGCATAAGTTGATTTCGTACTTGAAATCCAAGGGGATCCTTCCGCAGGCATACTCTCCTCTGGGGTCATCAGGCTCGCCGCTCCTCAGCGACGAGGTAGTTACCGGCATTGCGAAGAAACACTCCGTCCAGCCGGCCGATGTATTACTAGGCTATCTGGGTGCGTTTCCCTTCGATTTGAGAATTCCAGTGTGCAACTCATGTTTTCTAAACACCATTTTTGCCGTCGTTCTCCATTCAGTGTCGAAGGGATTTGTAGTGATCGCCAAGTCAGTGAAGCCTGCGCGCATCGCGTCCAATTTGACCGGCGCCACCAAAGCTGCGGAACTCCTGGACACGACAGACCTCAAGGCTCTTGATGGACTCGCTGTTGGTGGGAAGCAGAAAAGGTCCGTAATTCCATGGTACTCCTCAATTTGCGCGCTAATAGTTTATATGATGGATAATTTTATAGATTCGTGACTCCTCCCTGGCGTACGTACATATTCCTATTCATTTTTATCATATTCAATTCTATTTCCATCCTGAGAACGACTCTGAGCTGACCCTTTTCCTTTTGTTTACTTTCTATCACAGCTGTCGACCTTGGATTCGAGCACTGGCCGAAATTGCTCTAAGTAAGGCAACAGACGGCGGGCCCCATGTGGCGGATACAGGGACACAATTATGATTAGGAGTGTACGGACGCTTTATCTTCACCTTTTGCGACTGGTTCCATTTGACTTTCTTTGAGTTGCTTATGATGTAACTTACAGCTGTACCCTAGAATATACCTTACTCTCCAAGAATCTTTAGGCTGTGCATCGACTTCAGATTCCCCTTTCGTAATCCGAGCAAGGCGGATTTTTCCTCACGATCTGAGAAGATTTTGACTTTGTGGCTGACTCGTGCAGTGGCATTCATCTCACTTCCACAAGCTTCGAGCCCAAGTCTAGCTATCCGTTCGCCCAGGATGCTGAGCTCTCGAAACACTCGAGACTTAATTTTACAGAAGCGCCGATGATTCGTCGTGGGTCCATATCCTGTAAATACGGTGGATATCGTGTATGACCGTGTTGACCGCGGAACCGTTGATATGTGGATGAGCAGGGGCGGCAGAATAAACACCTACGGTACTGCATTGCTCAGGACCTGGGAAACGGCGGCGGCCGCGATGTCGGAGCGGCGAGCGGGCGGCGCGCATAACGATGTGGAGCTCTACGTAGAGTATTCAATGATTCGAGTGCTTATTGACTTGGAAAACAATACTCACGGGGTTTATCCGGGCAGGCCATACTATATTTTTGGGGAGATCCGCGCCGTGACATGGCAAGCCACAAAATGATTTCGCACAGTCGTTGTAATGTCTAAATTGCCTCCACCCCTGCAGATTTCTATGCAACTTTATATCGAGTCACTCATTCCACGCCATGTCAGCAAAGGTTCACGGGATGTCGGAAGTATTTCGGGGTGCAAGCAATAGCAAGTACGTCCTAGCGGCGACTTTAGTCGGGAGCATCCCGTTCGGATAACTCCTTTATTAGATAAACGTTAACGGTACCGAAAGTCGGGAGGCGGTGCGCCGTTCACGAAGTATCATATCACTAGGAACTAGAATGCTGCTCAACATGCCTGTCTCACCATCATTCGAGCGAGCAGGGGAGCGAGACTCGCAGAATACAAACAACATACCGACCCTCAGCTAGTTCAGCCATTTATGCGGGGAGGTTCATTGAATCGGCGAACTAATGCATATTCGGAGGCATCCGCATTAGGGAGAGAGCAGGAAAGGGGAAATCGTTGACCAACACCATGTAAACGCCATGCGAACCTACCATGGCAACCACGTGGCGAAGGTCAAGCGGGTGGCGCGTGCACGGCGCGTTGCTACTCCGCTTGCGTGAATTCCCTCCGTGCAGGGCAGCTGGCCCCCAGCGGACGTGCCTGAACCTTGCCTTCCCTCGCCGAGCTCAGCGAAGCATTCCACCACCCTTCTCTTGGTCCAGGCAGCCCACGATCCCCCCTAAAAATATACCGCTGAAACGGCGTGACACTCAACAAAAGTTTGCCGTTGGCTGATGGCCTGGGAGCGAATGATGCTGTGGTAATGGCTCCGTGAATGCCCTGGCGCTTGCTAATTGGGACAGCGGGTAGCTTTCAAATCGAGCAAGGACCCTGACGTAGATGCATCTTGTAATTTGGAAGCAAATCTTGTGCTGCCACTTGAAATCGTTCAAAAGGCCGAAAGAATAGTACTGGAGTCAGTCACCTCCCCAACCCCTCATCCACTTCACACTTCGCTTCGAGCAGTGTCTTCATTCTACTTCTCAACTCGCCCTCTTTTACAATGCCTGCTACCATACACAGTGGCCGTGAGCTCGACATCACCTCCGACGCTATTGACGATGGTACGTCTTATGAATTTTGTTGTATGTTTTCGTATTGTTGACTATTTCACTGCTTTCTTTCAGTCAACGTCCTCAAAGGCAAGATGTGGAACTCCGAGTCCGAATTCGATCAGGAGAAGGATAAGTCACAGTTCCGCGACTACGATGCTGCCTGCGACCGCGTAAAAGCTTTTTACAAAGAGCAACATGGTGTGTGAAGATTTCATTGTTAAGAGCAATGAACGAAGACTAACTTGATCCTCGTTCGTAACAGAAAAACAAACTGTCGCGTTCAACATCCAAGCACGAGTAGATTTCAAAAGCAAGAAGCGTGCACGCATGAGCGTCTGGGAAGCGATGGAGATGCTTAACACGCTCATCGACGAGTCGGACCCGGATGTTAGTTTTTCTCGGCATTTTCCATATACCTGCATCTGACATTTGCATCCTCCAATAGACCAGCGTTGGCCAGATCGAGCACCTCCTTCAGACTGCGGAGGCGATCCGCAGAGATGGCAAGCCAGAATGGATGCAGGTTAGCCATATATCCTGTATTTTTTACAACATGTTTCATCCTGACTTGGATTTGTGCAGGTGACCGGACTCATCCATGATCTAGGCAAGCTCCTGTTGCTGTTTGGCTCAGAGGGCCAATGGGACGTTGTCGGTGTAAGTCATTGCCAATTCATTTCTTAGACTTTCGATTTACTCATGCCGCCTTTCGCCCCTGCAGGACACTTTTGGTACTTCTTTAATTCACTTTGTCTTACGACATCCCTCAAGTCTAACCTGTTTTGATGTTTTCCTAGTCGTCGGCTGCAAGTTCTCTGACAAAATTATATACCCCGAGACGTTCGCGAACAACCCTGATGTGAGCGATGATGTCTATTCCACCGAGAACGGGATCTATAAGCCGCACTGCGGACTCGATAACGTGATGCTCTCGTGGGGGCATGATGAGGTATGTCGGCGGGTTTCTTTAGGCTCTGCGTGGGAAGCGCATCACTGACGGATTATTGGTTCTTCCTCTCAGTATCTCTACAACGTCGTGAAGGACCAAAGCACGCTGCCTGCCGAAGGTCTTGCGATGATCCGCTACCACAGCTTCTACCCGTGGCATCGCGAGGGTGCCTACCGCCATTTGTGCAACGAGAAGGACGAGAAAATTTTGGAGGCCGTCAAGGCGTTCAACCCATATGATCTGTACAGCAAAAGCGACGAGTTGTGCGACCCCGTCAAGCTGCGCCCATACTACGAAGGGCTCATCGCGAAATTTTTCCCTCCGGTACTCGACTGGTAATTGTCGCGCCCATTCCATTTATCTCCCTCTTTCATAGACTATCACCCTCGCTATCGAAATCCTGCAAAATAATGCCTTCGTTGTATCCTTTTTTATCTATTCGCAGCCCGTAGATTTCTGTTTCCATACCCACCTTCTTGACGGTTCCTCTAGACAAGCACGGACTTCATTCGCACGAGCAGTATACCCTACACTTGCACCCTAGTCGATCTAGAATTGTATCCCTACGAATGCCGTACATCTCCAAAATATTACCTTGTGCCATATAACCAGGGGGACCTTGTTGACGTGGTAGCGGTGAGCAACGGCGTGCATGGCTGCATGAGCAACATTGCTGAAGATCATCGATCAGTGACGCAATGATTAGATAAGATCTCATGCGATCACTCCGGAAGAACATGATCGATCGCCTATGTACGCGGTCTCAGAAAATTGACGTCCATATTGGTCCATCCCCATTATCCTCAACACCCACCATGGCCGACGCAGCGCCAGAAAGCACGCTCCCATACCCCCCCGTTCACACAGACAAGAAATTTGTAGTTCTCTCTGATTGGTTGGTTTGCACGCTCTCCTCCCAGTTCCTCCTAGTCGCGCTTGAGCGCCCCGGCGCGCTAGCTAGTTGAGGCCCAATATCCGTCTCCGTGTTTCTGGTGCGACATCGATCTGATTATTTCGCAGGGATGGCACGATAACCACGTTTGACTCCAATGATTGTGAGTTTTTATTGTCGATGCTGTCTCTCGATGGAGCTAGGTGATGCTTATCGCGTCATACCAGACATGACTGATAATCTGGGCTTCGGAAAGGAGAAGAGGCGAGAGGGCAATCTCGGGGTTCTCGCTGGACGGGAGACATTCAGGTACATACGTTCACCCTTTCGCCATAAGGAATTGACAAAGTTCGCTCCTGCTCACCCCGATGCTCATTCCCATAGAGATGCATTCCGCGAGATGCTCCAGAGCGTCGTCGCCAACGGCTATTCCTTCGAACATTGCAAAGAAGTCCTCCGGAAGAGTCCGTCGTCCCAAGCCGCCCATTTCGCATTTATTAATGACTGACTCATGCTCATCTTCCCAGACATCAAGCTTGACTCTGGCTTCAAGGAGTTCTATGCATGGTGCAAATCAAAGGATATCCCCGTCATCATCGTATCCAGGTGAGTAACATAAGCCAAAGGGTGGGTGGAGTCCAACTTGTCCACCCGCGCTCCGATTTCACCGCCCTTCCTGGTAGAATGATTCTCATCCATCGATTGCGTTTTTTTCCATGTTATTCTTTCGCCCTGGTTCTCCGATGGCTTCTTCCAGTGGGATGGCCCCCCTGATCCGTGCGGTTCTCTCCAACCTTGTCGGTGAGGAAAACGCACAGGAAATCGAGATCATCGCCAACGACGTGGACGTGCACCCCGACGGCTCCTGGGAAATCAAGTACAGGCATCCATCGAGGTATGTGTGTATATTATAGGGAGTCTAGGCTCGAGCCTCGAATTCGACCCCGCCCACTACCCCCCGTTTTTTTCTCACTGTGGGATTCCGGAGCGCTCACAACCATCATTATTACCCCTATCATCGTTCGTATTTCCGCAGTGGCTTCGGGCACGACAAGTCGCAGGCCATACTGCCCTACCGGGCCCTCCCGCACCCCCCGACCCTGTTTTTCTTCGGAGACGGCGTATCGGGTTCGTCTCCTCCCTCCCTTCCTCTCCTTCCTCCCCATTGTTTAGCTGACCCGATGGACCACGAGCAGACATCTCAGCCGCGAAGCACGCTGATATCCTCTTCGTGAAGGAGAAGCCGGGCGGGGAGAACGACCTCGCGGCGTACTGTACCCGCGAGGGCATCAAGCATGTGTTATTTGAGGACTTTGCGAAGGCGCTGCCCGTGGTGCAGTCGGTCGTGGGTGGGGTGAAGACGGTCGATGAGGTCTTTTCTCCTTAGAATATTGGATCTTTCTCCTTAGAATTCGCAACCTGAGGTCGGGACCTTGCTTTGAGTTGATATTGTATACCTGTTGGATATGTTACAGACTAGACTGGTCGAGGATGGTCGCGTCCTTCCTAGAGCTTGATGCTTGGAACTGTGACACTTCTTTGAGAACCATCTGGTGCATATGTCCTGGTAAAGAAGTAATTCCAATCTCCCAATGTTTTCTCGCTTTGAAGTTATGTCTCCTTGAGAAAAGCATCGCAACTGGGTCGCGCCGATCCTCTAGAGCTTCTGTAAAAAAACTCTTGGACGTCGGTAACTTCATCTCCATGGAATATGGACCTCTCACCCCATCTCAGAAACGCTGATCTCTCTGATGCTCACAATTATTATATTTAGAGGAGATATTCCGGAGTTAGCACTTACGGGACTTACAGAGTTTAAAATTTAACACACCTGTGGGATGATTGCTCAAACATCGACGTCG
Organism: Nidularia pulvinata; assembly: GCA_036937195.1. Lineage (NCBI taxonomy): Eukaryota > Fungi > Basidiomycota > Agaricomycetes > Agaricales > Nidulariaceae > Nidularia > Nidularia pulvinata. The sequence goes on along the minus strand of JASFDH010000153.1, from coordinate 14,110 downwards.
CCATGGATAGCGCTTACGACAGATAACGCGTAGCGGCAAATCATGATGTCGATGACCCGTCGGTTGCGTCCACCGTCGGCTGCGCCTCTCCCGAGCTTAGGATGCACGGATCACTGAACGCCATGTGTCTTTCACCTTCTTTCGCTAAGTTGATGTGATCTTCCGAGGCCACATGTCAGTGAGTATCATTTCGGCCTAAGCATCTTGACAGTCCAAACCATTCCAGTGCTAACTCGTAGAGTTTTCTTGCCGTCGTCCTGAAAGGTAGACGTCCAAGCAACCAATTCTGTTGCTTGATTTATGATGTCTTATTTAAGCTGTTCGCTTCGTTTTGGATATCATAAAGCAATACCTGAGGTTGGCATAATTTAAAAGAGTCATCCTTAGACCGGAGCTTGCTTGGAGCGATGACGTGTAGCGAAGAGAGTTATACGGCTCCGATCGAGAGTATTAGACATGTCCCCCTCACCACTTCGAACATTCGTCATAAACACTGTTACAAAAGAAAGCCTTAAAATGCTTACCTTAGCAGGAGTCGAATTTGTGGCACAAGGTCCGCGTTGGTCTTCGGCGTCCAGCATAGTGTAAATTACCGGTGGATCTCTGAATCGCGACGCGGCGGGTGTTCTTAACGCTGGCATGTTCTAAATTACTGTAAATTTGACACGAATCTGACGCCGGTTACAAGACGAACATGTGTCTACTTACAGAACACGGAAATAATGTTGAATGAGACGGCCCTCCGCATGTTCAGATCCCATCTTCATATATAGATCGATTGCCGAAATATATTCAAGTAGCCTCTTGGAAACGTGACACTGACTTGAAGGCCATTCAGTGTTCCTGGACAAACCAACGGATGAACTGGTTTCCTTAACATTCCAGAAGAAAGAAAAGCTCAATTGGACTGCCATTGCACTGTATCGGAAATCGGTATACACGACTGCAGACAATAACCACCACTTCATTCACTGAAAATACAATATGACACAAGCAATAAGCAGAAGGATTATATATACAAATCGCTTACATGAAACAAAACTCCCATAGTTGTATCCACCCATGACGCATAGCACGACAGCACTGAGATATTCAAGAAAAGCACTCGTTCCAGTTTTCGATAGCTAATCTTCGCTTAATCTTCTTAAAGTATTGCTCCCATTCGGGATCGAAAGGCAACCCCTGAGGTGGCCTTTCCAACACCCGGGTGGGATGAACCTGCGTGATCCTCTGCGATCTGTTCTAGCAGACCATCATTCATGAAGCCGATATGCGAGGACCTGATCACTTCGTCGATAGTACAAATATACGCGTACTTGATGTTGAAACTAAAAGCGATATCTCCTACTTTATTCGATTTAGTTGCTGGAGGAGATGTCGGTTCCGGCTTAACGACGAGGGCGTGTGTGCAGCAAAGGTCCGCGTACGTCTGAAGGTTGAGGGCCTGTATGGCAGTCATCTGAAGGAGGCTGTGATAAAGTTGATAACTCAATTTTAGTAATCATTTGGGAGAGACGAATGGGAGACACCTTTATCCACTTCTCTCCGACGCGCGTCAATTGTCGAGCGTCAATGCTCTACTCGTATGTCTTGTTGATTTTATACATGTTCTTGTGCTCCTTCCATTTAGCGACCTGGAAGTCTTTTCCCTACATCCTGCAAAAGTGGATAAATTGCTTGCGAGAAACTACCGAGCGAAAAGAGGCCTACGCAATAAAAAATGCGCTGACGGCCTGTGCAGCGTTTGAAAGCCACAGCTGACTCTTCTTGCTGCATCTCACATCGCGCACACCTCTTGTCTTTCGGCAAATTTACGGAGACAGGAAGCGGCATCTTAGCCATGTAATTCCCAGTATAAAGAGGGCGAGAGGCACGACGATGTGGAGATGGTGAAGCTTCGCCATCGGCGCTCATCAACGTTGAGTGTTCCTAAGTCACGTCTGTCACATGTCACGTTTTGACCCAACCAAGAGGCAAAATTTCCGCATGTTGAATTTGCCTTGATTCAATAAATCAAATTGAAAGAACAAAATACTGATGTTATTACAACGATTCACAGCAATATTTTGCAAATCCTTAGGGCGATTCACCATTCACCATTTTAATACGCTTTTGTTATTACAGAGCCTGGATCGCCGCTTTTCGGTCACTTTTGTTTCATTTGAGGTAGAGTACGTTCCGTTCTGTTGGTTCTTTTCCAACACATAAAATAGTAAGACAGATGCCAAATTAACGCCCGTTTATTTAAATCGTTACCTCGTCGTCCTAAAGGTTGAAAATAGCATAGGATACTGTGGGAGAAGATATGCATATTCGCCACCTTTCTCAAGTGCCTGTATAAACGGACGTCAAAATACTGTTCAGTTAAGATTATCCAATAACATACACGCTTATAAGCTGATCTATATATGCCCCAAAATCAGTCCGCAATAATAGATAAAATAGTGACTTCAGAACAGACCTTTTCTGAATCCTCTCTATGTATGCCTTTGTTTTCGGACCAACATACTCAGGAGATGAATTGAAAAATATTTCCAGTGAGAGAGACATCATGTAATCCGCAGTCGTTGGGAATTCAGTACCTGCAAACCAACCGTTCGTCTTCTTCAGCTGCGCTTCAATCTAACAAAGCCCACATAGTTAATTCAGTATCAGGAATCAAGAATGTGAAAACAAACAAGCTTCCCAGCTTTCTCCAACTCCGGAGCAACAACCAATTTATCGAAATGAGTGAATATCGTACGAATGAAAGGACGAATAAGAAAATTTGCATTTTCTGGAAGTGCTTTAAAGAGAAGTCTGCGGTGAAGGTGCTCCTGGAATGTGGCCTCTGCAAAATGGTAATCTGTATGGGTGGTATCGATTTAATATTCGAATCAAATTGAACTACACAAAGTAAAGCACGTACAGAAAATATTGTCCGCCCATTGGTCTTCCGTCAAAATGATTTTCTCCTTTCTGTATTTCTCGCTGATATACTCTAGATTTAATTTAGATTAGCTATTATTATAGACCTCATAAGATAGAGTGACTGCACCAATAATGGCACCGCTTTCAACAAGGGTGATATTGCCATCGGTGACAAGGGGAGATGTGCCAAGAGGATGGATTTCGAGAAGATCTTTCGGAGGGAGTCTATGCGAGGTGCGGCCATAGTACTTAATATCGTATGTAACCTCGAGCTCTTCCTAATGTGTAAATTGGTTAATGATTTCCGATTCACTGCGATAAGCTAGAAGCAACGAACCAAAAGCCAAAGTATACGTTGGGATTGGGCATTCTCGAGGTGGTGTACGACGATTCCAACCGAGGGCTTAGCAGTAACTGTAGACTCGGTAGATGTCCCTGTAACAGGAAGGGTGTCTCCAATCTCCGTCATTATGGTAGTTTGGTCGAAGAAACGAAATGCATAACCCCCACTCTCACGACTTCATATAGTTCCCGAACCAACGGTTTAAGCCCTCAATGTGAGACCATCTCAGCGCCCGGATCAACGTTGGGAATATGTTCTCTTGTACCGGAATGCCAAGAGACATTCACCAGGTCTAAAACTCGAAGATTGAGCGCCATTCATCATCCCAGTGGGAGAAAGCTGGCAACGGCGAATGAACCTCATGTCTGGACTCACCTTCTCGACATTGAGAATCAGGCCAGATCGATTGAGCTCGAGCCCTGATGTATCATGGCTTTCTGGTGGAGGTTGAAAACTCCAGGAGCTGGAATCTGGAAAAATATACAGTATCGACAATGTCAAACTGGTAAATTACAGTGTTGAAAGACCGCCCGCGGCCCGCAGTCGAGGGTATTTGCGGATGTTTGAATTGAAAGCTCGTTACCCGAAACGGAGTTCCGAGTCCTCGACGATGTGTCATATGTAATATTAACTCTAACATTGTATATAGTGTGGACCAGACTACAGTAAAAAGTTACAAGAAAACTTGGACTACATGGAGATAAATATTATGTGCAATTCCTGTGTATTCACACTCCTAATTCTGTGTAGCACTGATATCACTGGCAATGCCAACCAAAACAGGCTTTCCTCGTAAACTGATGTTTTTTGTGAGCCCGTAGAAAGATGAGCTAAGGGGTAAGTGTTTTTTGAATCGCCTGTTCTGGTAGTACTGAAGGGAACCGCGGTATTTGAATTGAGTTCTTTGCTTCAAGTTGTATCAGGACGAGACCATCCGAAGGCGACTCTGGCGGCTATCAACGTTGGCGTGATTCCCTTTAATGTGATAGAATATATAATTAATTGAATTATATACATCAGAGAGACAGCTGGAAGTATATTACTGTCATCGAGACCAAAATTACCTGAACATATCCATCCGAGAAATTCCTGCTTCCTAGCAGCGGGTGATAAGCGAGGAGTATAACTGGATATAAAGCTACCGACTCCATGATCATTTCAACAACGGTGCGGTACCGGTAATGTCTCCAGTCGTTCCACCGATAGAGGTTACATGATAGAGAGTGAGAGTGGTTGTAACCATAGTTGTGACCAGCGAGGGAATAATACACAATAGTTGAATTGACCACACTTCTGGTTAATATCTTAGGAATTGTTTGATCAATGAGGCTGAAGACTGAAATATTGTACCAAAGAATATACGAGTAAGAAATCTATATATCGCAATTCACTGAGAAAATGCACGTACCAGTTCCAACAATAATTGTTAAATGTGGCAACAGAGGTGCCTTCCAATTGCGACGCCAAATTTTCCAACATCTCCATATCTACAGAAACATCTTACGGTTATAATTTACTTTTTGAGCGAAGATGATATTTAACATACCGAGAAAAAATCAGCAATAGCGTGTTAACGACCAATGTTGTGCTTTTAAGGGCTTGGAAACGCAGGGGCTGAGTGGAGAGAGGTGAATGTGCTGTCAGCAGTTTGACTATCAATAATGAAGGCTCGTCTAATTGTATGCCAGCGAATAACCAGGTGAACAGTTGCTAATCCGTACATTACGACGAGGATAGAGAGCATGATGTTTTGAGATGATATGGTGCGCCTAGAAACTATCAGGCAGTTCAGACATTAGGGCATACGGATGGGAGTATTGTGAAGACATCTAAATACTCACTCATGATATACGATATATTGATGATGAAATGATTTTGATGAGTTCGAGCTTCTCTAATGTCATATTCAATAAACTATGCTACTCTGATTGAGTACATAGTTAGGATGGAATAAATATAATAAATATCTGAAGTAAGCCTGGACTCGTGACCGTTCTTCTATGAGAGGCAAGTTTGAGAGGAAAGCCTCTGTTGAGGCTTGCCTCTCATAGAAGGAACAGTCATCACCAGTCTCAAGTAAACCCACGGGGGGTTAGTACGACGGCACCAACGAGGAGTATCAAGTGAGACTACCTTGCATAGCTAAGGTTAGGGTTAGGAAAAGTAAAAGACAAATAAATAAGGCCCGCATAGCCAGAGTGGCCATCGCAGGACAGGGAAATATTAAGACGGTGCATGGGCCGAAGCCCATACAAGCCGCAGTTACTCTCTGAATGGACAAGGTCGCCGTGCTATGGAAAGTCTCCACGGCCCACAAACCCAGGTAGATGAAGGGGCCTATGCCATCAAGGTAAGTATGAGGTTCTTGAATGTGCAAGCATGAGTTTTATAGGAGAAAGAGGCGCGGACCATCGCTTAAATTTCAGAGGCCAAACGGCGAGTGCCGGTAGGATCCAACCTTTCATGCTTATGCTAAGAATGCTGAGAAGGGCTTTTAGGACGTACTGTAACCTTACTATAGTTCTTATCTTTCAAAGGAGTACTTGATTCAGTGGGCCTAAGCATATATGCCTAGATGAGTTCATGACATGTCATGTGAATTATCAGTAAACTAGTGAAAGAGCGATTTATCATGTACTAACAATTAGTTGAATGAAACTCGTATGCTCTCAGCGTAGGAATGCTGCATCTGAAAATATTAGGGCATGCCGTGGTGCAATCTATCAACATCTCAATACTATGAGGTTGAGTACAACGAGGGACAATACGCGTTATCCATAGAAGTAGGCTACTTGCACATATGCACCTACAATGTTAAAGTCACCGAGGGGGATGTATTAGAACATAGATCGAAGATGGCATCGCAAGTGGCTTTCTTATGAGGATCATGAGGAGAAGAACATCCTTTGGGCGAGTCTCGTAGCTTATGATTTGAATCTGTTAAGATATTTGTTTTTCTGTAGAATTTGGGATAAGGAGTAATAAACTAATAGACATACCTTACTTGCACAAAATTTCTATTTCATATATCGCCGTGGTTTTATGAAGTCTTAGCAAACTGTAAATGATAACAGGAAACGATTAAATGCAGTTCATATAACTTACCTGATCTGCGATCTTTCCCGTCTCGGTATTGACATAGTTGCAATTTTCTTCTGCTCCGCCGATAATCTGCGATCAATCTTCGAGCAGCTGGCGAAATTCTATCAGTCTGCGGATGCATGTCGAACAGCGCCCCAGATGATAGTGAATCCAAACATCTTCACCGATCGCCCCCACGTTCAGTCCATTCCGTTCGAAAGAGGCGTCAATCTGAGCAAACATAAGCTACGAAAATAAAGTGATAAACTCCATGGCATGCAGAACCAGCGGATCTTACGAAGAAATTCATCGGCGACACATGCTCTGGATGTTACATGCAGTGAATAATATGTAAAGAAAATTTGAATATGAATAATAGCCACACTGCAGCCTGCCATGATTTCCAAGACTTTATGTTGGGTTCTCGGAAGGTCAGACACGTCCTCGAGGACTGCCATAGGAGCATTTTGGTATTCGATAGTTTTGATTTCCGTTATAAGATTCTTGGAATAAGAAGCGAGCACATTTCGAATGAGTGCATCAAAAGCATGGGCAAATACTCTGGGAATTGCGCTCAGTTCGAAACATTTGGCGTTTTTCACACTGAAACCTCTAACCAAGACACTCCCGGAGTGCAGAACACAGGGCCATTAGAAGGGCACCGGAAAAATCGTGACGAGTTCCCGACGCGTCGCGATGCCACCTCCATTCCCGACTGTATTCCTGGAACTTGCCCGCATCTTTCTATGTATGTACAATGCCTGAAGGACTTTATTGCTCATTGCACATAAGATTTCTTATGGTCACTAATATTCACCCTATTGTACTTGTACCTTCAATCACTGCACTGCCCACAGTGTTTGTGTCTTGGCTCCATTATTTTCTGCTATTCAATGCTGCTATTCTTTGCGTGTCTACTTACAGTACATAGCGGTTCTTGTAGGATAAATGCGATGCCTTCACATTGGTCGTTTGGTACGCAAATGCTGAGGTGAGCATTGATGTGAAACACCTACTTTCTCATTACTTACATAATATCCTAGCTTCGTATTCTAGGTAACTATTTATCAATGCAGCCGTTTGGTATGTAAATGCTGAGCTTCGTATTCTAGTTTTCTTTCAAGGACTTGCTACTTTTGATGTGCTTGGAATCATGCACTTTGACGTTACCTTACCCGATGTTGTGCAGAGATGAGAAAATCATTGTAACACCGACAGCACAGGCTGTAAAAGGTTTGGTTTTCGTTCGACTTAGTCTAAGTTCAGAGTGCTAAAAGATAAATCTCAGCACGTGATTACCGAGACGCGAGTGCCGAGCGGTGAGGCGCGTCAAATTCGTGACATCACGGCTCACTAGCAGTCACGTCTGTGATTGATATAGTGGCGAGTGCCGACATGCGGCGTGCGCGTCGTCATGCAAATTAAAGTGTGCGAAAACGCCACAGCGAGCGTCGACCTCATTCAGCCTTCCTGACCATAGAGAAGAGACTTCTGGAATTGGCATTATTTGTTTGCCACCGAGATGCTTTACATTTAACCTGCCTTTTCAAAATCTCCACCGCCCTTAAATCGCCCCTTTCTATCACTGCAACAGACATGAGCGAGGAAAAACCCGCTGAGAACTCCCCTTGGAAAGTTTTGCGAGATGCAGCCATTGCGGAAGGCAGTGTAAGAGAACGTTATCCATGGTCGAGAATCATATATACTGACAGGAGCTTTCAGAAACCAAGTAAAACGACATTGTCACCAGCTTCCCTCATAGGATGGTACGCCGCTGTATGGGACTCCGAGACTCGCATGGAAAATACAGGAGACATTGACGAAGAAGATTCGTGGCTGCAGCTTTCATCAAAACAATCGGCTCACGGGGAGGAAATAATTACTGGAAGATGTAGTTGGTGGAGGAAAATGAGCACCTTCGAGGGTTTGGAGCGTGATGCGGGAGTGGATGAAAACGTCTGGCTCATCGGTGGGGTTACTTGAGGCCCGCTACCTGACACGGATGACGAAGAAGAGGACGAGGGCGGGGAGTGTGAGTCCAATGGCCACGGACTTGTCGCGCTCTCTACGCTCGACAGTACTGGATCACCCTTCATCGAGACCATCCATAACGGTGGCATCAAAGACGGCGAATCTTCGTATACTCGTATACTCTGGAAGAAGGTGAATGGCGAAGGAAGCAGGGGCAGTTTGACCCAAGGAGAAGCAAAACGCCTCTTGCAGGACGGCGTTGTTCACGAGTTGGGGATGTGGGGCGATGTGGAGAGCCTGAAGGATACAGATGCGATGGATGATGGAGAGGCCGATGGCGAGGGAGAGGAGGATACCGAAGTGCCGACTGCTGAGAGCCAGGAGGAACGCCAAGAGGCCGAGAACCCTACAAGATTGAAGCGAAGTGTAGAGGATGAAGAAAGAAGCGACGACGAGGAAGAGAGAAAGGCTAAGAAGGTCAAGGCTTGAACATTGCGCAAGTCCCAACAGTTATGGGGTAACTCCATGAATGCTTACTGCCTAGTAGCTGTGAAATCACTTGCATTCTAGCTTCCGCGTTTCAGCTTTCCTATAATGCCTGCTTTATACATTACGCCTGATATTTCGTAAGGCGTGTAAGTTTATTTTGTAGTATAGAGCAGATTAACACGTCACTAACATATGCCCGAATGATTCTCAACGGTATTATCAAGCATGTTCGTATTCCTCATCAAGGTCTTCATCAAGAAAATATACCCTTGTCCACGGGATAAGTCTTCCCATCTTCCTGCTTGACCTCCCATGGAAATTTGCCCACATTAGCACAAAGCCATTGTGCCTCTTCAAGCATCAGACCGGGGCCACAGTCGCTGACCACGATTGAACGAACAGCTTTTCGCACAGGATTAAATCCAGTACTGTCGCTCTCTTTAAAAGCCCTGACCATACCTTTCAACCCTGGTGCAGAGAAATTAGGACAGTCTTCGATGCGAAGTGTCGTATTAGCGAGAAGAGTGGCAGTCCTGGTTCTAACAGAGCACAACATTCGGAGTACGTGGTCTGTGAACCCCGGACAATTTTGTGACGTACAGGAAGTATGCGCTAGTGTTGTGCAAGTTCGGTTCTGAAGTTCGGTTCGAACTCGAACCTCCCCGAACGGAACCGGAAGTTCGGTTCAAAGTTCAGCACTTTAGCCTGAACCGAACGCTGGGTCCAGTTCACGGTTCGGGTAAAGTTATATTTTGCTGAACGCGTCCGAACGCGTTCGAACCGATGTAAATTGCAGGCAGCAAGCCCGAGGTTACCACCAGAAATTCACGTAATGGGCTACATAATTTAGAGTTTTTAGCTTTCTCCTCTCCCATGTGGGCAACCAGGCTGCACATCATTGCTAACCATGACAACAGCTTTATTATCATGCCACAATGGAGAGGGACAATACAATAGCCTACATGGTCATCGGAATTTTTGGTATGATGTTTCACTCTACATTCATATTCCTTTATTTGACGGTTATTTCAACAAGAAGTGAAGGCTGCTGGTAATCCTCATGATGAGCTTTGCTTGTATTTGGACTCCAGTGTAGAACCCACTGACAATGTGATTCAGTGGTGGGGAGTAAGTTGTTCTTATTTATATGCCTATTTCCCTTTTTGAAATCCTCAATTCAGCACCAGACACACTCCAAATACCCCACAATGTGATGTATGGCATGCAATTACCTTGCCATTCAAGGTTTAGCTACCCCCTCTGAGCATGCATTCAGCAGTGGTGGTATAATAGACACAGCTTGATGTAATTGGCTTTCCAGATGTCTTTTTGGCCCTTTAAGTTCTCAAGAGTGCTTATCAGAATGGCCATATTTCTGCCATTCATGAAGCAGCAGAGCATGTTTATGCTTTTATTGCTGCATTAGATGGGCAGGATCTTGATTCTGACAAAGGATTTTGAAATTAGATTTTCTGTATGCTTTCCTGACTCCCCTAATACAGTAATTGCTACATACATTGTCTTATAGAACTGAATTCTGTTTTTACACTAAAAAATTCTGTTTGGTTCTTGTTTCAAACCTATCATGAACCTGAACCAAACCATTTTGAACCTGAACTGATGGTCCCATTCATAGTTCAGCAATTTTGCCCAGATCAGACCTAGAGTCTGGTTCAGAGTTCAGCCAAAATCTTGGCTGAACTGGACTGAACTGAACTTTGCCAACACTACCTGGATAGAAAAGGAGCAAGTGCTGGAGTGGTGCATTGCCTGTCTTAATTGGTGTATTAGTTTCATATATCCATACTCAGTTTGTTTGATTTATTTACTTATAAATGAGGTAGTCTACTGTTTGTATCTTTGCTGGTTTATCACCCTTATAACTTTTTGTCCCTTGCTGGGACATTGTTTTAACATGGGTCTGTTCTTAGTCTGGACTCTGGCTATGGACATGGAGGTTTCATCACTGGTTGGTACTAGTGAAGGGCCAGTATGAACAATTGAGCAGTATAGTATTATCACTTACTTGTACTGTAAAGCTAGAATGGATACTGTTAATGTAAGTGACTCAATGTTGACTACTTCAAGCTTCCACTTCAACATTAAGCTCATGTTGAGTGTTCTCATCACACACATGTCACACATCACACTCAGCAAAAATGAAAGTCTAGTGCAGTCCAGAAGGAGTCCATCAGAGGTCCAACTCTAGTCTGACCACAGTCCAAATATATAACACCCTTAAGTTGAACAAATTTTATTCAGGCAATGGTCCAGCAGTAGTTCAATGTTAGTCATATAAGAAATGTGAGATTCATAAATCAGTCTTATGACATATAAACATTAAAATTATGTATTATATGTAAGATACTAAGTCTCTGCCTCATTACCAGCTTTGTCCTCATTGGTCTCTCTCTTCCTCAATTTTGTATTCTTATGGATTGAGCACAGATAATCCTGGATACTTCCTCAGAATATATATATTATCCAAGCCATCCAATGGCTATATTCTGATGGGTCTTTGTTATGGTGGTTAAGCCTTCATTATAGGTTCAAGGCAAAGTTTGTAGATTCAGAGTTCTGGGTTTTGGTCTGACAGCAGTGAAACCACATGTTAGGTTCTTGGGTTCAGTGTAAGACATGCTTACAAATGTACTACCTATATACTAAACTACATATGTTCTACATGTGTAAGTAATGTCTGAGTCCATGCTGTATCTACATGTATAACATGAGTATTGTGCATGTAAATAATAAATGATCAGCTGTAACATGTGTATCTAATATAAAGAATGAAAAAGGATTGGTACCCTCATGGTATTGTCAAGTTTTGTTCCAAAAGGTGAATATAGGAACTAGAGGTTGTAGGTTACAATAGCACTATATCAGAGAAATGTTGGAAGTAATGTTGAGAGGATTTCTGACTGTAATGCTAAAGATAAGAACCATTGGCTTCAGCTTATGTGCTGCACCCTTCCAGTTCTTGTGGGTTCTAACTTAGTAAATGATCCACATGTCAGAAGATAATTACCAGTGTTGGAAGCATGTTGGAGATGAACAAGATATTGACAACTAGAATCCAAGTCTAGTGTTGGGGGCAAGATAAGACTAGTCAATGTAAGTCAACTAGAAAACAAGTCAGAAGAGAGTCAGAAGGTTGGAAGTGAATCAGAGAGACTAGAGGTAATCTTAGTCAATATACCAAGTAGTAAAGACTAAATTAGGACAACTCCAAAATCAATGCTCAGCAGACATGGAATTCCATTGTGTGAACTTCACATTTTGTCTTCTAATTTGAAAGGCACATTCTAAAGAAGTAATAGAGTGTATTACAAGTTATTTAAACTTAGTATATGCAATAATGGTGGAGAACAAAGCAAATCAGAAATATAACAAATGGTGGTGATTTACCAAATGATAGTGGATCACTTTACCCCATGGGCTCACCAAAATACAAAAGTTGGTTTGCTCACTTGCACTCCCCACTAACAATAGTGTGATTGGTGAGAAAACTAATTTACTTGAAGAACAATGCAACTGAAGTCAATAATTGAGAAATCTAATGTTTATGAATTGTTAAGGGAAAGTGAAATTTTAAGTACTATGCATAAAAAAAGTTTGTAATTAAATAAATAGATTTTGACCTGACTGGTACAAGACTATCACTGGACTCTGATATGACTTCTAGTGGATGATATTTGTTCCATTGCTGCCTGGTTGAGTCAAAAAATGTGACAATCTAGCAGCAAATGGTTAAGTGTAGCAATACTGGACTGTTGCAGGATTTTTACTGGAATTTTTGTTTTTACTGAGCATCACAGTTGCCCACTCCCTTAAAAATATATGATCATGACCCTGGCCTGCATCATGTTGCATGATTCATCCACACCCAGATCCTTATAGTATTCCTGCTGCAGTACTCTTTGTTTGTGTTCATCATATATCCCAGGAATCCAGTACTTAATGAAAGTATATTAGTGATCCAGACAGGCAACCTGATGTCCAGCTGGAAGTCATCCTTGGACTCTTTTTGCCTCCCAACAGTGTTGCACCTTTTCCCTAACTTGAAGTGCTGTATCATTACATTCTGTCTTGCATTAGCAACTGGGTCATTATGTTGCAGATACTCATCCAGATATAAGGTAAGGTGCTTCACCAACCTGGAACATTAACTTAAACTGACTGACAGTATACTTTCACTCAAACTGGGAGTTGCAGAACAAGCTGTTGCTCACCTACACTCTGGCCTTCTTTTTACTTATTGATTATGAGTGACATTTGCTTCATTCATGTATCCCTTGCATTTTCACTGCATTAAGGATCCCAAGGAGAGGTTCTCCAATCCAATATGCAATCATAACTGGCTACAGCTTGGGAAATGCTATCAGAATCTCTAGGGCTTTTCAGGAAATGAGTTCTTGACATATAGCCAGGGATATTGAAGGCTTTGGAGATGAATTGCAGACTCTATAGGGGAAATGTTTGATCTCACAAAACATTGAAAGACCACACTCCAAACCCAGGTACAGAATGCTTGCATGACTCCAGAGAGGAGCTGAGACATATCCATCCATGTCAGCAGCTTAACTAAGTGTTTCAGTCATAACTTATTTATTCTATGTATGATCATCCAATATATTATATTTTAGATTTACAGTGACATACAAATGATCAAAAGCAATATAAGTGTATGGAGATATTTAAAATCTACAATCAAGTGTAAAGAGGAGTGGAACATGGACACTAGTTCAAATACTCAAGACAGTTCAGCACTGAAACACCTAGACCAGGATATACCATGAAAAAAGTTACTGAAGTCCAACTTTACCATAATTTGATTTCCAAGAATATTTATAATTTCATCATCACATAAGTATAATCTGAGATGAGGTGGAACCCAGAATAAAAGACCAATATCATTGTGAACCCAGCCATTAGATCTACATGAGTGAAGTATGTTTGAGCCTCCAATTGCCCTCAGCTGGTATATATGGTCATAAGGATGGATATTAGCAGATAAAATTGGACTTTGAAGCTTTATATTCTGTATTGTAGAGCCAGAAAGATTAGAAAATCTAGTTTCAGGACTCCAAGGTCTGATTTTTTGATCATCTGAGCCAGGGACCACCTGATTTCCATCAGGAGAGAATGCAGCAGATGTCACAAAATGTGAATGCTTTTCAAAGGGGCCAGATATGGTCTTACCAGTTTCAGAATTCCAGATTCTGATTGTTTGATCATATGAGCCAGAGATCACCTGCTTTCCATCAGGAGAGAATGCAACAGATGTCACCCCATCTGAATGCCCTTCAAATGGAC